>CANXYC011530702.1:0-14568 GCA_948193065.1 Aleurites moluccanus | reverse complement strand
TGCTAGAGAGGGACGATGTATTCTCTAGTCGTAAGGAATATATCCTTATGTGTGTCATTTATATATATAGTACCCCTTGCTAGGGAGGGACGTTGTATTCCCTAGTGTTATGCACTTTATGATAGTGCTGAGTATAAAGTTTAAAGAGACCTAAATCCTGTGATATCATATATGTGCTACCTGTTATTATTATTGTTTTAGTTAATATTATTATTTACATTGTTAATATATATACATTATTATTGTTACAGTTAATATTATTATTATTTACATTGTTAATATATATACATTATTATTGTTACAGTTAATATTATTATTATTCATATGCTGTAGTTAATATATATATATATATATATATATATTATAAAGGTATTAATATTTATCATAATGCATTTACTGCATTCTTATGCATATGAACTCACTGAGTATCTTTATACTCATTTCTTTAGTGTTTAATATTTTTCAGGTCTTCGGTGAGGCTCGTGTTTCCATTGGCTACATTTTCTTTGGCCTTGGAAGTCTATGGCATGTAAATTCCTAATACTAAAGAAATTGTAATCAATGTATATAATGGTTTCCATGATACTGTATAGGTGTTGGGCATGTAGATAATTTTTAGTCTGCATATATAATGATGTTCATAGTTAATATTATGGTTGATTATATATATATATGAATGGTTGAGATATATGGATATATATATATATTGTTGTTGGTAGTATGTTATTCATTGATGTTGGTATTGAGATTGTTGATGGAGATTCAGGAGGGATCAGTAATTGGGATGATTGTAAATATTATAGAAGTGTTTTTGCTTGTTTCTAATTTTGGGCATAGTTCTATTTTAGGGAAAATGCTATCAAATTTTTCTCAGCATTTTTATCTTTATTTAAATTGTAATTGTTTATTGCATGTCATATAGATAGTCTAAAGGGTTCTACGTGGTACCGGTCGCGTATGCATCACCCGTACCCTAGGACCGTCACGACTTTCGAGATAGATCGTGACAAAAAGTATTTTTGGGATTTATTATATTTTAAAGAAATAAATATTTAAAAGTAAAAGAGAAATGTATTTTTGAAAATCAATTTTAATTTTAATTAGTGTCATTATTATAAAATTTATTTTGGGCAATATTTTGAGTATATTGATAATTATACATATTTTGAGGTAATTAAATGGTGAAATGTTTATTATTGAGTTTAGAGACCAATGAGAAGTAATTCAGTTAAGATTGATTGTTGTGATGCCTATGAACTATTTATTTAGAAGTGTTATTATTTTCTTTCAGGGGTAATGTCCTAGTTTTATGGGAGGTTCTGCCGAAATTTTGGCAAACTCTTAGTAGTGGTTTCATATATTTATTAAAGCTAATTTGTATCCTTATGTTCTAATGTCCTTCATATGTCTTTTTGGTCAAGGTGTTTCAGAAGTTTTATGGCCATCAAATTTCAGGCGCTCTAATGAGAGCTAATTGGTTTATGGTCCTCAAATTTGTGAGTTGATATATTTTAATTTAATTATACATCTAAATATGATATGTAAGCATTGAATAAATGTGAATATATATGTATATAAGCTATCACTATTGCATTATATTTAGAATCATGATGTATATTTATGCCATATTATATGAAATTGAATAATATGTATGTATGTGGTTGCGATGGAAAATAGGATGATATGGAATCCAACTGTACTAATACATAAAATATTAACGATATAACATGATATGCTATGATGATGATGATAATGATAATGATGTTATTACAGTGATTGTCTGGTTAGAAAATAGTCTCACCGTGGCCCTTGGACATGGATAAGAGAGTATAGGGATGACTAGTTTGAACTGGTCTTACCATGGCCCCCATAGTTGGATTTTAAGAGAGTCAAGTGAGGGGGTCGACTCTCCATTTACGATAAATGAAAATATAGATGTGGTTGGATTCCACTGATATTTTTTTATCACACCCCAAATCCAGTGGTACGACGGTCCTAGTGCAAGGGTAGGCTTAAGGCCACCATAAACCCATAAAACACTCATATCCTGGATCTTATTCAAAATACATATTCATATCAAATATAGATATCATTACAAATATTCATTTCTATGATTCATATAATCATAATTCATACATTTATATTTATCATCATATAATTTCCTCTTGTTCCTTACTGATCAAAAGATACATCCCACGTCACTAAGGAATTTCGAGTATTACTTATCATCCTCAATATCTAACTATGGAGCTCTAGAGTATACTCCTTATATGTACAATACTATATGTACAATACTAATATATATATATATGAAAATAATTACAATGGAGACTTCTTGGAGGAATGAATCAAAAAGCTTGACCTTCTATATTAGCTCCCTCTTGAGCTACACTATCACCTGAAATCCACAGAAGAGGAGTGAGCCTTCAACTCAGTAAGATATGAACATGTAATATATAAAAAAAATCAATCCAAAGGAACATGGGTAAGAAATTATTATAAGGTTATGCTTACAAGAACAAAAGTGCTCACAATCGAATGGCACTATCAAATCACATGATAGAACAATAGAGTGCATCAGTAGCCTTGCTACCTATCACAACAGAGCGCATCAGTAGTCCTTGCTACCTTATCACAAACGCATACTTGGCTAGGCATACGCCTAGAGCTCATGGTCCCCTCTAGGTGGAACACTGATAAAAACCTTATCAGCTATGTTCCCAAAGTGCACAATGGACCAATGAATTTACTCTCATTGGGAAGAGCATTTTATCCATATCATGGGTCATATAGTTGCAATCTCACAAGAAAAACATATTGGTTACAAGACCATCAACATATAATATAAGTTTGGTCAAGTTACAATTAAGTTTCATATGAACTTGGTCCAAGGAAAGATAACCAAGTCATTTACAATATATATATGGTAATCACATGTAACAAATTGTCATTTGTCTGAGAATATTATAGGGATTTCAATTAATAGATCAGTAATACAATGTCATATAACATGTGAATTATATATGTGGACATTAAGAAGGCTTGAACAGTTCATTTCAAAGAAGCAATATGCATATGCAATGTTCATACTTACCTCAAAGCAATTTATCCTCAGTTACTTGCACAGTCAATAAATCTCCTTTAATTCCTTGAGTTCTCTTTTCCTATGACATTTCCCCAAATGCTCAAAATTAGAGTTTCCTCATTCAACAATACATAATATGATTCTCTATAATTTTAATCATCTTATAGCCTCTATTATTGTTTCCTAACATCAATTTAATTCATCTTTTAAAGAAAATCTGAAGTTTAAGAACCTACTTACTATTCATGTCACTATTTATCAAATTCTATAAATTTTGGTATCTTGAATATTAATCAAAATTAATAGTCTTAAATACTTATAATAGAGTCTATATACTCATATAGATCTATTCTATCTATCAAAAATTCTTAATTTAAAGAGAAAATGAAGTTTGGAGAAAATTACCTTATTTTCTCCAAAACCGAGTTCTTGAAGAATCTGACTTAAAAATGATGATCACAGCCTTAAATGCGCTAACTTAATGATTCAATGCATTAATTTCGAGTATTAATTCATTAAAAATAATTGGGACAGATTTAAGAAATATGGGAGAAGAAATGAGAACGAACGAAGAAAAGAGAAGAAGAAGATATCGTGAAATTAGCTACTGCTTTTCCTTTTAAAAACAGGCTACTGCCTCTCAGCTTCCCACTTCGCCAAACTCACTTCGCATATCCCACTTTGCCAAACTCACTTCATATATCTCACTTTGCATATGCCACCTCGCATATGCCACTTCGCATATGCCACCTCGCATATCTCATTTTGGCGAACTGGAATCCTACCTCGTCAGCCATCTCACCACCTCGCACTAAAATGGTTCGCAAGCTAGATAAAGGAGTCTAAATGTCCTGATTCTTTTTCCCCAATTAACTTAGACACACAGGGCCATAATTTCCATGCTTACCTCTCCAACTCGATCAGCTTCCAACCATTTTTAATAAAAATAACAAACAGACTCAAAATTTCACATTCTCAGAATACACATCAAACTTACTGCAGGAATTTAAAGAATTACACAAGTTCTGATTGAGGAAGCATATCTCCTCACATACATAGAATTTTACAAAACAATTCTATAGATTTATTGAATATATATATAAATCTACAACTCTTATAATTTACTCTTTTAAAGCCACAAAACTGACTCACCAAAATCTTTCCTGCATACAAAAATTCTGAAACTCTCCAAACAGTAATCTATCCACAATCATCTCAATAATCAACAAATAATAATAAATAAAATATTTATTAATGGGTATTATATTCTTCCCCATTTAAATAAATTCGTCCTCAAATTTTAAAGAATTTACCTTAAACTTGAAATAAATTAGGGTACTTGTCTTTCATACTCTTCTCACTCTCCCAAATACACTCTTCCATAGCTTGATTTCTCCATAGAACTTTAACCATTGATATATCTTTATTTCTCAGCCTCTTGATCATTCGGTCCATAATAGCAATTGGAACCTCTTCATATGTCATGTTTTGTTGAAGGTCCACTGCTGGAACTTGCAGCACATGAGAAGAATCTGCCACATATTTTCGAAGCATAGACACATGGAATACTGGATGTACACTGTCCAGATTTGGTGGCAAGGATAACCTGTATGAAACCTCTCCAACCTTATCTAAAATCTCAAATGGTCTAATGAATCGTGGAGACAACTTGCCTCTCTTTTCAAACCGTAGAACTCCTTTCATTGGTGAGATCTTTAAAAACACTAGATCTCCAATAGAAAACTAAAGGTCTTTTCTCTTCGAATCGACATAACTCTTTTGGCGACTGAAAGCTGTCTTTGATCTCTCTCGGATCATTGGAATCTTTTTCGATGTATATCTTATCAATTATGGTTCTTCAATATACTTTCCTCCATCCTCATCCCAATACAAGGGAGATCTGCATTTCCTGCCATAAAATGCTTAGTAAGGAGGCGTCTGAATTATGGAATGGTAGTTGTTATTGTAGGCAAACTATATCAATGGCAAGTTCTTATCCCAATTTCCTCTAAAATCTAGAGTGCACATCCTCAGCATGTCTTCTAGAGTTTGGATGGTCCTTTCTGATTGCCCATCTATTTGCGGATGAAATGCTGTATTGAATTCAAGCTGTGCACCCAAGCACTCTTGTAATTTCTGCCAAAATCTCGAGGTGAATTGAGTACCTCTATCTGAGATGATCGAAACTGGAACTCCATGCAACCTGACAATCTCATTAATATAAATATGTGCATATTGAGAAGTGGTATAAGTCGTCTTGACTGGCAAGAAATGAGCTAATTTGGTTAATCTATCAACAATAACCCATATTGAATCATGGCCTCTTGAAGTCCTTGGCAATCCAACTACAAAATTCATAGTCACTCTCTCCCATTTCCATTTTGGCAATGGCAACTCTTGAAGTTGTCCTGAAGGTTTCTGATGCTCAAACTTAACTTGCTGACAAGTTAGATATTTAGCTACATATTCCGCGACATCTCTTTTTATTCCACACCACCAGTAAGAGCTCTTGATATCGTGGTACATCTTTGTTGCGCCTAGATGCACACTATAGTTAGAATAATGAGCTTCCTTGAGAATCACATCCTTTAATCCATCCATAGCTGGAACACATAATCTATTGTCCAGTTTCAATACACCATCAACTATGGTAAGGCCTGAAGATCTTTCTATCCCCACATCATTCTTTAGTTTTACCAATTGTGGGTCCTTATCTTGCGCTTCTCTTATCTGGTCAATAAGAACCCGTTTGACTTGGAAATGGGCTAAAAGCACTCCTGAATCTGACAAATTCAAACTAATTCCCAACTAATGCAATCTTTGCACTTCTCTCACCAGAGATCTTCTATTCACTTGGATATGGGCTAAGCTTCCCAAAGACTTCCTGCTCAATGCATTTGCCACTACATTATCTTTTCCTGGATGGTACAATATTTCACAGTCATAATCCTTAAGCAATTCAACCCACCTTCTCTGCCTAAGGTTAAGATCTTTTTGCTGAAATATATATTTCAAGCTCTTATGATTTGTGAAGATTTCACACTTCTCTCCATACAGGTAGTGTCTCCAGATCTTTAATGCAAATAAGACCATAACCATCTCAAGATCATGCGTAGCGTAATTCACCTCATGCTTTCTCAATTGTCTCAAAGCATAGACTATCACCTTACAATGCTGCATGAGCACACAACCAAGACCTACTCTCGATGCATCACAATACACCGCAAATCCTCCTTCACCAGACGGCAAAACTAAGACAGGTGCCGTGGTGAGACAAGTCTTCAACTTGTGGAAACTTCCTTCACAAGCATCTGTCCATTGGAATTTCACTTGCTTCTGAGTAAGCTTGGTCAAAGGTGCTACAATCTTAGAGAAATCTTGCACAAACCTCCTATAATACCCTGCCAAACCCAAAAAACTTCTAACTTTTGAAATGTTTGTGGGTCTAAGCCAATTAAGGATTGCATCCACTTTCTTCGGGTCAACTTTAAGTCCTTCCTTACTCACCACATGCCCAAGAAAACAAACACTATCAAGCCAAAACTCACACTTGGAGAACTTGGCAAACAACTCATGATTCCTTAAGGTTTGCAATACAATCTAAAGATGTTCTTCATGCTCTTCCTTGCTTCTAGAATATACAAGGATGTCATCGATGAATACAATAACAAACTTATCTAGAAATAGCCTGAACACCCTATTCATTAAATCCATGAATACGGCCGGTGCATTAGTAAACCAAATGGCAATACTAAGAACTCATAGTGTCCATATCTAGTCCGAAAAGCTGTCTTCAATATATCCTCATTCTGAATTCTCAACTGATGATAACCCGACCTCAAGTCTATTTTGGAGAAATGACTTACACCCTGCAACTAATCAAATAAATCATCTATTCTTGGTAAAAGATACTTGTTCTTGATGGTAACCTTGTTAAGCTGCCTGTAGTCGAGACACAATCTCATAGAACCATCCTTCTTCTTCACAAAGAGTACAGGTGCTCCCCACGGCGAACTACTAGGTCTAATGAATCCCTTATCAAGCAAATCTTGTAACTGGATTTTCAATTCTTTCAACTCAACTGGTGCCATACGGTAGGGAGGAATGAAAATCGGATTCATGCTAGATAGCAACTCAATACCAAACTCTATCTCTCTATTCAGTGGCAACCCTGGTAATTCTTTAGGAAATACATCCGGAAACTTATTAACTATTGGAATCTGCTCCTTGTCTATCACTTCCTTACGAGTATCCCGGATATAAGCCAAATTCCTTTGGCAGCCTTTTCTTAATAACCTTTTTGCCCCAATGGTAGATATCACATTGTATGGTACTTCACTCCGCTCCCCTTAAAACTTAATCTCCTCACCCAAAGGTGGCTTAAAGACTAGCTTCTTCCCATTGCAATCTATAGTAGCATAGTACTTGGAAAACCAGTCCATGCCCAAAATTACATCAAATTCTAATACAGGCAATTCAATCAAATTTGCATCCAAGTTCTTGCCACCTATGCTAACTACACATGATGGATAAAAGTTCTGAACTTCAATCTCTTCCTCTAAAGGAGTAGAAACAACCAACACATTTTCAAGCAACTCACAAGGCACGTGCAATTTCTTAGCAAAACATGATGACACAAAGGAATGCGTAGCTCCTGAATCAAATAACACTCTAGCATTCAAAGCCTGGATCGGGAGAATACCTGTAACAACCGTGCTGGATGCTTGGGCCTCGTGCTGTGCTAAAGCAAAAACTCTACCTCTGCCTCTACCCATAGGAGTTGATCCCGAAGACTGAGCCACACGCTGACCTGACTCTCTGTCTGCCTCTATAGTCCTGCCAAAAATGCCTTGGCCTGCACTTGGCTGTTGACTAATTCTCCTCTCCTTATTCATCTGGACTATAGTCTGAGATGCCTGAGTTATACCTTCAAAGGGTGGTTGTGGACAATTCTTGAGCAAATGACCTTGTTGTCCACACCTAAATCATGCTCTTAATGCGTAATGACATAGGCCATGATGAAATTTACCACATGTAGAACACAAAGGTTTAGGAGTCCTTGATGGTGCAAAGCTAGCTGAACTATGGCTCATCTGAGAAGTGGGTCCAGGAGTAGTCCGACTCTGCTGTAGTCTCTCTGAAGGTCCTTTATACCCACTCTTAGAAGCTGACTGATGAGCCATTCCCATATTCTTCACCCCACTTTCTTGTTTGGAAGAACTACCTGCTTTAAATTTCTTCTTCTCAACTCTTTTGGATCTAGATTCCATCTCTCTATTCTCAATTATCCTAGCCTTATCCACCAGTTTAGAGTAAGAATCAAACTCAAGAGCATCTAGGAGTTTAAATAGTGGAGCCACCAATCCTCTGCGAAACCTCTGAATCCGTGCCGCTTCTGTAGGCACCATTGCAGGAGCAAATTTGCTTAACTGATTGAACTTCCTGGCATACTCTGAAACACTCATACCAGGGGTCTGAACCAATCTCTCAAACTCTATTGATTTAGCTTCTCTTACACTCTCTGGAAGAAATTTATTCATCACCAGTTCTTTGAATCTCTCCCAAGAAAGATCTTCATTTCCCCGAAGCATACTAGAAATACTTCTCTTGAACCAATCCTTAGCCTCAGCTTTCATCAAATACCCCACAAATTCTATAGCTCTTCTATCGAAAATCCGTAGAATCTGTACTTTCTCTTCAATTTCTTCCAAAAAATCTGTAGGATCCACTTCACCTCTATACTCTGAGGGCTTATGCTTAAGAAATCTCTCAAATGATACCTCTTCCTCTTGACGTACAACGGGTGGTGGAACTACTGGAGGAATAGGGATCTCTGGAGCTTGTACTGGAGGTACCTGCTGTTGTCTTTGCTGAGTAATGAATTCAACTATCATTGTATAGTTCCTTTGCAGCTGTTCCAATTGTTGAGCCATATTAGACACATCAATTGGTGGCATAAGAGGAACCTCATTTCCTCCATTTCCACCCACAGAACCTGCTTCGGAAGGCAAATCTAGCCTAGGACGACCTTGACCCCATCCTCTACCATGACGAAGAGGCATCTCGATACTGATAAGAGAAACAAAGCAAACTTAGACTCAAAACACAAGATTAGCGCAGGTCTATACCAAAGGAATACACAACATTGACATGACATGAATCCTATGCTCCGTAGTTATCTTAATTAATACTTATACTAGGGCTCATGCACATCTATCTATCTTCTATCTTAAGGATTATAAACCTATAGCTCTGATACCATCTATGTTACACCCCAACTCCAGTGTTGCGACGATCCTAGGGCAAGGGTAAGCTTAAGGCCACCATAAATCCGTGGAATACTCATATCCTGGATCTCATTCATAATACATATTCATATTAAATATAGATATCATTACAAATATTCATTTCTATGATTCACGTAATCATAATTCAAACATTTATATTTATCATCATATAATTTCCTCTTGTTCCTTACTAATCAAAAGATACATCCCACATCATTAAGGAACAAGGGCAATCCAATATGTAACCATTCAGACATCAAAATAATATCATCCTCAATATCTAACTATGGAGTTCTAGAGTATATTCCTTATACATACAATACCATAATACAATCCAATGAATATATATATATATATATATATATATATATATATATATATATATATATATTGATTGGATTGTATTATGGGATTGTGTGTATAAGGAATATACTCTAGAGCTCCATATATACAATACCATAATACAAGGAATATACTCTGGAGTATATATTCATTGGATTGTATTATGGTATTGTATGTATAAGGAATATACTCTAGAGCTCTCTCTCTCTCTCTCTCTCTCTCTCTCTATATATATATATATATATATATATATATATATATATATATCAAAATAAATACAATGGAGACATCTTGGAGGAATGAATCAAGAAGCTCGGCCTTCTATATTAGCTCCCTCTTGAGCTACACTATCACCTGAAATCCACAGAAGAGGAGTAAGCCTTCAACTCAATAAGATATGAACATGCAATATAAAGGAAAGGTCAATCCAAAGGAACATGGGTAAGAAATTATTATAAGGTTATGCTTACAAGAACAGAAGTGCTCATAATAAAATAGCACTATCAAATCACATGATAAAACTGCAGAGTGCATCAGTAGCCTTGCTACCTATCACAACAGAGCACATTAGTAGTCCTTGCTACCTTATCGCAAACGCATGCTTGGCCAGGCATACACCTAGAGCTCATGGTCCCTTCTAGGTGGAACACTGATAAAAACCCTATCAGCTATGTTCCCAAAGTGCACAATGGACCAATGAATTTACTCTCATTGGGAAGAGCGTTCTATCCATATCATGGGTCATATAGTTACAATCTCACAAGAAAACATATTGGTTACAAGATTATCAACATATAATATAAATTCGATCAAGTTACAAATAAGTTTCATATGAACTTGGTCTAAGGAAAGATGACCAAGTCATTTACAATATATATATAGTAATCACATGAAACAAATTGTCATTTGTCTGAGAATATCATAGGGATTTCAATTAATAGATCAATAATACAATGTCATATAACATGTAAATCATATATGTGGACATTAAGAAGGCTTGGACAGTTCATTTCAGAGAAGCAATATGCATATGCAATGTTCATACTCACCTCAAAGCAATTTATCCTCAGTTACTTACACAGTCAATAAATCTCCTTTAATTCCTTGAGTTCTCTTTTCCTATGACATTTCTCTAAATGCTCAAAATTAGGGTTTCCTCAATCAACAATACATAATATGATTCTCTATAATTTTAATCATCTTATAGCCTCTATTATTATTTCCTAACATCAATTTAATTCATCTTTTAAAGAAAATCTGAAGTTTAAGAACCTACTTACTATTCATATCACTATTCATCAAATTCCATAAATTTTGGTATCTTGAATATTAATCAAAATTAATGGTCTTAAATACTTATAATAGAGTCTATATACTCATATAGTTTTATTCTATCTATCAAAAATTCTTAATTTAAAGAGAAAATAAAGTTTGGAGAAAATTATCTTATTTTTCTCAAAACTGAGTTCTTGAAGAATCTGACTTGAAAATGATGATCACAGCCTTAAATGCGCTAACTTAATAATTCAATGCATTAATTTCGAGTATTAATGCATTAAAAATATTTGGGATAGATTTGAGAAATATATGAGAAGAAATGAGAATGAACAAAGAAAAGAGAAGAAGAAGATATCGTGAAATTAGCTACTGCTTTTCCTTTTAAAAATAGGCTACTGCCTTTCAGCTTCCCACTTCACATATTCCACTTTGCCAAATTCACTTCGTATATCCCACTTCGCATATGCCACCTCGCATTTCCCACTTCGCATATGCCACTTCGCATATCTCATTTTGGCGAGTTGGAATCCTGACTCGCCAGCCATCTCACCACCTCGCATTAAAATGGCTCGCGAGCTAGATAAAGGGGTCCAAATGTTCTGATTCTTTTTCCCCAATTAACTTAGACACACAGGGCCACAATTTCCATGCTTACCTCTCCAACTCGATCAACTTCCAACCATTTTTCATAAAAATAACAAACAGACTCAAATTTCCACATTCTCAGAATACACATCAAACTTACTGCAGGAATTTAAAGAATTACACAAGTTCTGATTGAGGAAGCATATTTCCTCACATATACAGAATTTTACAAAACAATTCTATAGATTTATAGAATATATATATATATCTACAACTCTTATAATTTACTATTTTAAAGCCACAAAACTGACTCACCAAAATCTTTTCTGCATACAAAAATTCTTAAACTCTCCAAACATTAATCTATCCACAACCATCTCAATAATCAACAAATAATAATAAATAAAATATTTATTAACAGGTATTACATTTTCATCATGGATGTTATGTATACTTATGAATATTTATATGTGTTGTGATACGTCATATAGATAAATGAAGAATTGTATGTTAAATTAATTTATATTAGCTCATTGAGTCGAACGCTCACCTCCTGTTCAAATATTTTTTTAGATTCCAGATTGAGTTTAAAGAAATTAAGTTTTTGAATTGAGTTCTTTTGCCTACTGCTCCTTAGGTAGTGAAATTGTTTATTTAGTTATTTAATAAAATTATGTGTTTCATTGTTATAATTCTTAGAACTCCACATTGTTATTCAAGTTATTTGTAATCTTTATAATTGCTAAGTCTGATAGTTGAATTTATTGTTATAGGTTATTTTGTTAAGCAGAAACTTAAATTGATGATGTGATATGATTGATGATTGCCCTTCGTAGCTATATGAGGATGTTAAATTATTAAGGTTTTGTTTGACAGGTGGGTTCTTATAGCATTGTTTTGTGACAATTACAGTTATCATATTGCAGTTTTGGCATTCAGTGGTAAGTCAAACTTATTACAAGTTCTGAAAGCCTTATATTTTTCCCTTTTTTTGTGTCGATCACATGCTCAGTTGGAATAAGTCATGACAATAAAGTTCATAAATTTTTTATTATTAAATCAAACCTGTTCAACTTATTATTTTATTTCCTAGATGTATTATTAACAATATTATGTACAAGTTATTTTCTCAAAAAAAAAAAAAAAAAAAAAAAAAAAAAAAAAACAAACAGAAGTGTATGTATAAGTTTATCCCACAAAATTAATATTCTCTCCATCTCAAAATAAACGTTCTAAGTGCAAAATACACTATTATTAAGAGATTTTTTTTTTTGTCTATTTTAACCTTCCTAATTTATTTATTATTTTAATTTATTAATTATTTTAATCTCCATTCAGTTTCTTAGTTCACTCACATTCAATATCTCTTAATTAATTTTTATATTTTTTCAATACATTTTTAATGAGGACATTATTATTAACTTAAGATAAAATATAGTTTAAATTAGGAAATAAGACAATTAAATTAGGATATTTAAAAAAAATTTATGATATTTATTTTAAAACGAGAGAGTATTAAACTTTTACTTTCATTTTTTTTTATTAATGGCTAAATAAATTTAGGATTAAATAAATAAAATCCTAAATTCTTAAACTCAACCGTAAAAGAGCAAAATATTAAAAAAAAAACCCTAAATTCTTAACTCAGCGGCCGCTCCCACACCCCTCTATTTAATTGTTCTCTCAATCTCAAATCTCCCAAGTCTACATTCTGATTCACTTGTTTGTGATCAGAACCATTTTTTTTTTTTAATTTTTATTTGGGAAATTCAGTAAAAAAAATTCCCTATATATATATATGTATATATATAGGGAACATTACCAAAGAGAACTCGTAAACATCCTCAAGAATGTAAGCTCATTCTTCTTTTTCAATTTAATAGATTCCAGAAAATAAGTGTTTGGTGATGGATCCAAAGCTTAGTGGTTCTCTTTCGTTCATCATCCAAACATCAATAAATCTCTTTTAACTTGTAATATTTTATTTCTAATCTGAATTTGTATTGAATTTTGATTTTAGGATTTTGGTTTGTGGGTTTTTTTTTATTATTTATTTTTTTGAATGTTTTATGAACAGGAACATGGTGTTGAACTTAGAATCTTTAAGCAGACTCAATTAAATAATCTATATTTTTTGCAATTTTACAATTTATTAATTTTTGCAGGCTTGTGATTGTTTCTTAAAAAAAAGAACAAACAAAAATATAGTAAAGAATCATCATTGTTTCTTTTCAATTTGACTAGGATCATATTTATCACATAAATATGCAAACCCATTTTTGTACATGCATGGATATAAGATTCACATTTAATTTTTAATATTAATTTTTAGAGAACATCCATTGTATTTGTTATTTTTATCATTCAGTACGTATTAATATCTCTATTCAATATATTACGTTTATTAACTTATTTTTTATTTATTTTATTACAGGAGACCACATATTATTTATCAATCTAATAAATCGACTTGTGTTATATTTGGGCTATATTTGGTTTAATTTTATTAAAAGATTCATTTCATTTGCAAATAAATTCTAAATAGAATTTATTTATAAATAAATTCTCATATTTAGTATATTAAATAATAATTATAAATTATATTTCAAATAAATTGAATATAGTGTTTGATATAATTTTAAAATTCATTCTAATATTTTAAACATAAAATCTTCGGTCCCGAATAAAATAAAGAAAATATCCGTACAAAATTATCCCGAAATTTTGGTACGATATGGTTCGAGTAATTGGGTATTCGGTTATAATTTTGAGTTGTTTTTTATTCGGTTCTAATATTCAGATATTTCGATTTGGTTAGGTTCGAAGATTCAGGTATTCAAAAAATTGAATATAATTTTAATATATATATATATATATATATAAAAGTAATATATATATATATATATAAATTTATATTGTCTATATATTATTACTTTTATATATATATATATATAGACAATATATATATATATATATATATATATATATATA
>CANXYC011530609.1:0-10681 GCA_948193065.1 Aleurites moluccanus | reverse complement strand
ATAATGATTTGTGATGATATTGCATGATTTATAAGCACTTATTATAATTTATATGTTTCTATGAAAAATTGATACCTAAGTGAAAGAATTTTATAAATTTTCATCACTTTCACCTCAATTTACATGAATTTTTCTTGTCAAAAGTATGAATTATATACATGTGCATATGAAAGCATAAAATCAAAAGCTCAAGTTGTCTTCGAAAAATTTCCTTAAATCTTGCCTTTCACGCTCATTAATCCATTTAATGCCCCTGACATATTATCACGCCCGTTAAAAATCTTTACACTCCCGTGAAGAATCGTTCTGTATTTTTTTTTTTAATTATGGGCTTGTCTTTCATGACCATGAAAAATTTTCACGCCCGTGAAGATGCGGGTATTTAAATATTAGTGATCGTGACTCTTCATTTTAAATTCAAAATTCAAATTTTCTTCTTCCTCTATCTTTCATTTTCTCTCAAAATCTCTCAAAATCCCAACTCTCACTCCCTCATTTTCTTCAGATCTTTTCTTTTAAATCTTCATAATATCTACCTTAAACCCTAAAATTATGGTAAAAACTATGAATGTTGGTGGTAGAAGCAAAGAAAAGGGTCCAAGTATGGGTGAAGCATCCCAAGCATGGGAAGAACCAGTTAAGCTATCTTATGGTCTTTTCTTCACTTCTTAGCATCATATTGACAGATTTTTAGTGCTTAAACACCAAGGAAATCCGGTAGGTGGTCGACGCATTCATTTTACTGATTTAGGTATGACTAGTTTGAAAGAGTTTGTCACTAATTATTGCATTACTTTATTTGGAGATAGACACTTTGCTTACTATTCATCAGATTTACACTTAGAGCTAGTGTATGAATTCTTCACCACACTTATTGTGAGTCCCATAAGTGATATGACTTTCATATTAGGCAAAACAAACCGCTCATTATCTTCTAATGCTTTAGGTGGTTTGTATAAAGTTAAGTTTAGTGGGATTTTCCGGATTACAGATCATTGGGATCCTTCCCCGGTTTAGGAAGCATTGACTGGCTCTACCCAATATGATGTTCGGACTACAAAATCATCAAGGATTCGAGACCCGGCTCTTCGAATTATTCATCGGCTCCTCACTTATATAGTTTTTGCTAGAAGAGACAATAATGGAGCTGTCAGTCGTAAGGAGCTATTCTTTTTGGATTGTTTGCAACAAGGAATTGATGTAGATATTGCTAGATGGTTTGTAGATGCATTTAAAGATATGAGCACAAAAGTCAAGGAAAAATTACCTTTTGGTATATATGTGACTCGGATTGCAATTCACTTTGAGATTCCTCATAATCCGGAATTCAAAGTCCCTATCACTCCTAAAGATCATATAGATATATCAACTTTTTGTGATATGAAAATTACAAAAAGGCTGGTGATGGATGGGTCTTAGCTACTATGGATGGGGATGATCAGGATGATGAGACAGATGATGAGCTTGCTGTTATGTTTGATGAGCCATCCCGAAAGAGACCTCGCAGTCCTCCTTCTACAGCACCACTGACTGGTTCTCAGCCATCCTTTTCGGTTGTTTCCTTTGAGAGTCAAGTGTAGCTAGGCTCAACACTAGACTTGATTCTTTGGAAACCAGAGTTGTTTCTCAATTGGAAAAAATTGAAGCAAATCAAAAAGAGCTGCAAAAATCTGTAGATATTTTTTGAAGTGCTTTATCACTTGGAAATACCCCTCCACCTGATGATTCTTCTGCTCCTCCTTCATTTTAGTTGTTATTTTCGTTCTTTTTCTGAGCTTTTTGTTTATATGCTCTTATTTTATCATGTTTATATTCATTGTATTGGCACATTTCTCATTTTGATATTTATATACTACTATCTTGTTTATGTAATTTCAGTTTCTTATTATAAATAAGTTATTATATTGTGTTAAACTAAAGAATACCTTTTTGATTATTGACAAAAAGGGGGAGAAATATTTCTACTATTTAACTTAACTAAATTAAAATTAAAGAATTAAAATTAAAGGGGAGTTTTAACTCAAGGGAAGTATTTAATTGACTTTCTTATACTCTCAACACATTGTTTTGTCATCATCAAAAAGGGAAAGATTATTGTCTCTATAATGATTTTGATGATGTAATTAAAATCTAAAACAAACTTGTTAATTAATATAAATGATTATTTAACTTGTGTTTAAGTTTTTATGTTAAAATAGGGATTCACGCCCGTGATTATTATTAACGACCGTGAACAAGATCAAGGTAATGTATTAATTTTACTCAGAAATGATCTTCAAGCCCGTGAACTTTCATTCATGACCGTTAAAGAATTTCACACCCGTGATTTTGATTCATGCCCGTGAATGATTTAAGGATGATTTTTGCTCAGAGACACGGAAAGAATTTTCAAGATCGTGAAAAATTATTCACGCCCGTGAAACATTTTCACATCAGTAATAATTGTTCATGCCTAAGGAAGTTTTAAAATTCGAAATTGGCACATAAAATTTTAAGGCCGTAAATTTTGGTTCAAGCCCGTGAAGATAAAGCTTCACGGCCGTGAAAAGTTGTCATGACCGTGAATCAGTAGTTGTCTGTCAACGTCAAGGCTGATCTGTTTTAAATATAGCCGTTAGAAAAAGATTTGAAGGCAAATCTTGCATTAAATACAACCAGAACGGTCACATTTAATCACCATTCATTGAAGGTTATAAATACATGAAGATTTGAAGTTCAAACAAGAAAAGAAGCACACCGTCTAAGTGAAATCAAATTGTTAAATTCACACTTTATTTTTTTGAACTCTTTAAACTTTATTTCTTATTCTTTGAGTTCTTACTAGTTTTTGCTAGTCTTAGCTATTCATACTTCATTATATAACATTGGAATAGCTTTGTATAAGTTTAGGGAGACCTAAAAATCTCTATCTCTGTTATTGAGAGTGAAAATCTGAGTTGTAACTCAGTGTGTATAGGGTTAAATCCCTGGAAATATATTGTAATTGATTTGGATGGTACACTCGATTCTAGTGAAACGATATTGAGAGAAGTGGACGTAGGAGAAGGAATTTTTCTCCAAACCATTATAAATTTGCTGAGATTTCTTAACCCTTCACTTTTAATATTACTTGTTATTTTAAAATTAACATATTGTTTACATGTTAGCTATATATTTTCTTCAAGATTTTTAAACTCCTATTCACCCCCCTCTAGGAGTATTGCCATAATAGTATTTAACACCTTTAATTTTCTCAAACTCAACGCATATGGTTTCCAATGCATCTAATAACTCATAGTATGAAAATTCATCGTTATCAATAGAGTTAAGATGGTTTGATATTACCTCTGAAGAAGAAGTGTCCTCATCAATGGCAATTAAGCATAGGTTAGCAATCTCATCCTTCCTTTTCTCATGTTGCATATATAAGTTGCATGCTTGCTCATCATTGTCCTCATAATTTGTGGAGGTTAAGCATTCCAAGTCACTATCTCTTCTTAATTATTGCATCATTTCCTCTTGCTCATCATCTTCTTTTTGTTGTTAATGAGTAGGAGTATTTGTATCTAAAACTTCGTCAATTTCACAAGAGGGGTTAGTGTTATAAGTAGAATCAAGTAAATTTCATTAGCATTAATACATAAGGACACTCTATTATAATTTCATTTAATGAGCTCCTTAGAATTTGCATGGCCTTAATATTTAATGCAAATTTTTTCATATCATGCTCATGCCATTGATTCCTAGGTTTTATAAGGAGTAGGCCATCTTCTATAACTCCCTATAATTCCTCATCTAAATCCAATTAAACTAAAAGAAAAAGTATATCTAAACTTCCATTTTACTTGCCCAAGTTCTATAATTTCTACCATTAAAATAAGGTGGTTTATCTACTCTACATGCAAAATTTCTAAATGTTACCATAGGATCTACTCTTGGATAGTTAAATCCTGAGTGAAGAGCACAAGCTCTGATACCAATTGAAAGTCCCTTTAGCAAGCAAGAGGGAGTGAATTGATTGGTATGACAAATTTAAAATCTAAACACAAATTAAAATAGCGGAAGCAAATATACAATGTAATCAACCAATTCAACAAATAATGTTTATGCATGTATGAATGAGCAAAGTATATATGCAAAGTATGATGACTGTAAGGAAGAGAAAATCAAATACAAGATTTATAGTGGTTTGACCAACTCCTTACTTATATCCACTCCTCAAGATCACACTCGAGTATTACACTCTGAACCTTTTATGGGTGCAAGATCAAATCAAAATGTTTAGGTTCACACTCAAACCTTACAGAGTATTTTTACAGGCTCACACTCAAACCTTTACAAGTGTTTTCACAGTCTGACACTTAAATATTTACAAGTGTTTTCACAAGGCTCCCACTCAATCCTTTACAAATGTTTTGACAATGCTCACACTCAAACCCTTACAAGTGTTTTTACAAGTCTCATACTCAAACCCTTACTATTAATCCCAAAATGAGCAATGAAAGCTCATTTACAATTCACTTTCTCCTTCTAATCTCATTTAATAACCCAAAGAAGTATTGAGAAATAGAAGAACAACAACTATATAATTTTCTCCCAAGTTTTTTATTCTTCTTCTACTTTTAGTGTCACTCGATTTAGTTGAATTGATGATGCCTTAGCGTCATTTAATAAGTTGGTTCATATGAATCCCCTTCCTTCCATTATAGAATTTAACAAATTATTATTTACAACTATGAGAATGAAACATTATGAGACTAGTTTCTTTGTATAAACACATAGAATTACTTGGAATCCCAATTAATAATTATACTCTTACAATTTTAATTAATTGCTTCTCCCGCTTAAGTTGTGTGGATTTGGGTTTGTTAATTTTGGGCAAATTTCTCAAACTTGGATTTCAGCCTGATATTATAACACTTAATAGAGCTATTAATGGGCTTTGTACAGAAGGTAAAGTTGCTCAAGCTGTAGAATTGTTTGATGAGATAGTGGCTAAAGGGTACAAATCTAATGTCTATACTTACAGTATCATTGATGTATCATGTAAATGGACTGTGTAAAATTGGGAAGACAAATGAGGCTATTGGGTTGCTAAGGATAACGGTTGATAAAGGTTGTGAGCCAAACATGGTGGCATATAATGCAATCATTGATGCCCTTTGCAAGGATAACCTAGTTACTGAGGTGTTAGACCTCTTTTCTAAAATGAGAAGGAGAGGCATTTCACCTGATGTTGTCATGTACAACTCTTTAATTTATGGACTTTCTAATTCATGCCAATTGAAGCAAGTTTCAATGTTGTTTGAAGAAATGTTGGTTTCAAATATTGCACCAGATTTAGTCACCTTCAATATCTTGGTTGATGCACTTTCTAAAAAGATGGAGAGCTTTCAAAAGCTCAAGAAATAGTCAAAACCATGTTACAAAGGGGTGTAAAGCCTTATGTTTTCACATACAATTCGTTGATGGATGGATATTGTATGCAAAGCCAAATGGATGAAGCTAGAAATGTACTAGATTCAATGGTAACCAATGGTCCTACACCTGATAATTTTAGCTACAACATCTTGATTAATGGATACTGTATGAGCAAAAGGATAGATGAGGCAAAGCAACTTTTTGTTGAGATGCCTAAAAAAGGTATAATTCCTGATTGTGTCACTTACAATACTCCTATAAAGGGCTTGTGCCAAGCAGGGAGGGTTAAGACTGCACAAGAGCTTTTCAAAAACATGTATTCTGGTGGTCGGCCCCAAATCTGGTAACTTTCTAAACTTTGCTTGATGGCTTTTGCAAACATAGGTATGTTGATCAGGCACATGCACTATTTAAATTCATGCACTATTTAAATTAATGCAAAAGAGTCAATTAAAGCCTAATTGCATGATCTGTAGTGTCCTGAATCCTGATTGATGCTATGCTCAAGGTTGGAAAGCTTAAAGGTGCAATGGGATTATTGTCTAGGCTTTTTTTGACAGGGTTACAGGCTAATGTGCAAATTTTTAATATTCTTATCAATGGACTTTGCAAAGAAGCATTGCCATATGAAGCATTCAGAGTTTTAAGAAAAATCGAGGTGGTTGGTTGCTTACCAGATGGATTCACATGTAATGTAATTGTCTAATGGTTTCTTAGGCACAAGGATGCATCTAGAGCAAGACAACTTATCGATGAAATGCGAAATAGGGGATTCTCTACAGACGATGCCACCATTGTCCTGTTAATGGAGCTATTATCTAGCAATGATGTTGATCAGAAGAAGTTGTTTGGATTTTCTGAAGGTTATCAAGATATGCAAGTGTACTAAAATTTTCATAACCAACATTACTTTAAAAGATGTGAGGAATTGCAAGTAGTTTCCATCCTGTCTAAGCTATTTTCATTTTGATTTGCTTTAACTTTAGGAAAATGCAATCATCTATTGCAAGTAGTTTCCATCCTGTCTGAGCTATTTTCATTTTGATTTGCTTTAACTTAAGGAAAATGCAGTCAGCTACTTGATTTTGCTTGATATTGTTACCAATTTGGGAATGTCAGTCACCTCATTTTGTAGGTATTACATGCATCATGGATTTAAAAAATGGCCGTTACATTATGTAATGGAAAATAAGGGTAGCGTTACCTTTATGCCCGTTAAAAAATGGACAAAAAAATATTCGAATAATGGTAGTAACTGCCGTTACATAACGGTAACGGCCGTTAAGACTGTTACGTAATGGTGTAATGGACCTAGATTCTCTTTTCTTCTATTTTCTTATCCTTTTTATCCTTTCTTTTCTTTTCTTTTTCTTTCTTTTGGGAAAAAATGTACACATGTGTCTTTATTTATAGAGTATTATGCTAACTCTTAGATTTAGTGATTTCTGTCAAAATTTCTCATTTGTAATTTTTTGAGAAAAAATTGCGTAGCCATTGACTGTTACTATTATGTTATTTTCATACCCCAACTCCAGTGGTGCGATGATCTTGGAGCAAGGGTAGGCTTAAGGCCACCATAAACCCGTAAAACGCTCATATCATGGATCTCATACATAACATATATTCACTTCATACATAGTTATCATCATGTATACTCATCTTTTGTGAATTATATAATCATCATTTATGCATTTTCATATATCATCATACAATTTTCTGTTATTCCTTACCGATCAAAAGATACATCCCACATCAATAAGGAATAAGGGCAATTCACAATGTATTAATTCATACATCAAAATAATATCATCCTCGACATCTAACTACGGAGCTCTAAAGTATACTCCTCATACATATAAATACCATGATACAAAATAAAATATATTAAAAGAATTACATAGAGTCTTATTAGAAGAATTAATTAAGAAACTCTGTCTTTTATGTTATCTCCCTCTAGAGCTACACTATCACCTGAAATTCACAGAAAATGAGTGAGCTTCCAACTCAGTAAGATATAAATATGCAATACAAAGATCAAGCTAAAGGAACATGGGTATGGAAGTTTCATAAGATTATACTTACAAGAATATAAGTGCTCACAATCGAATAACATTATCAAATCATATAATAGAACTGTCATCATCATCAGAACGTATCAGTAGCTTTGTTACCTTATCGTGACACATTATCAGAACGCATCAGTAGTCTTGCTACCTTATCGTTTCACATCATTATTATCAGAATGCATCAGTTGCCTTGCTACCTTATCGTGACACATATACTTGGATTTCACAAAGAATTATATTGGGTACAAGACCATCAACATATAAAGATGAATTCATTCAAGTTAGCAAATAGGTTTCATATGAGTTTGGTTCATGGAAAAATAACCAAGATATAAGGTGATTACATTGAACAGATTATCATTCATTTGAAAACATCGTTGAAATTCATTTAATAGGTTAACAATAAAATATTTTATAACATGAGAATTATATACATGTATATTAGGAAGAATTGAACAATCAATTTCAAGGGAACAATATGCATATGTAACGTTTATACTTATCTTAAAGTAAATTATCCTTGTATTTTTCTCAATTACTTATACATTTAATAATCATCTCTATTTCCTTGAGTTCTCTCCTTTGTCAAATCCCCAAATATTCATAATTATAGCTTATGCCCAATAATGTTCATACATGATAAATCCTTATGATTTTAATCATCTTTTAGAATTCTAATATGTTTTCTAAGTTCAATTTAATTACTTATTAAAGAAATATGGAAGATTGTGATAAATATCTACTATTCACCCAAAATCCTAAATCCATATACATCTTGCTTATAATCCATAATAAATACTAATGATGTTCTTAAACATCTATGCTTAACTTATATTCATCTATTCTAACCATGTACTTATCTTGACTTAAGATTGAGTTTGAAAAAAATACCTTGAATTTCTATAAATGGAAAATCCTTGAGAAATCTGAAATCTTGACGTTCTTGAAGGTTTGTTTTTTCTTGTTTTAATGGAGATAAAATAAGTGTTTGCGAAGAGAATTTAATGAATTTATGGGTGGATGAAGTGTATTTATGGAGAAAAAAAGAGAAGGGAACGAAATAAATGAAATCCGAAAATGAAGAAGAATGGTCAAATATTTATAGGCCTGTGTCTTCACACTTGTGAATAGGATTCACGGTTGTGAAGGTCACTGCTCACATTGGGTTCGAAGCACTTCTTCATGGCCTTAAAGGGACGTTTCATGCCCGTGAAGACAAATCTAAAGAATTAGTCAATTTATACAAAAACTTTTCTCATGCTAGTGAATGATTTATCACGCCTGTGAAGAACACTTCATGCCCGTAAAAGACTTGCTGAAGAGAATCTCTCATGTTTTTTCCATTCTAACTTATCTAAACTCAATCAACTTATACATACACATGTTTAACACCTCAAAATCATTTATAACTAATCATGTCTCAATATATAATAATTCTAGATTATCTACCATGCACATATAAACATACACATGCTAATATTCATTAAACAAATATGAACGACCATATATCTACTCTAATGTTTCAAGCATTGGGTATTACAGTTATGGTCGTGATGATCCTGTTACCGTTACACACGACCGCAACCACAATTTAAATCTATGACATGCATAGTATTAGAGGTGTATGAGTAAATCATTTTCAATATTGGGTAACTAAAGTTATATGTTTTTTTGTAAGTGTTTGAACTCCTTTGAATTTTCATCATCTTCAGTTAACTTCATAGGAGCCCTTTTTCCAACATATTTTAAATTAAGTAATATATAAATTGTGCGTGCAATGTTCCTTACTCTAAATCATTGTGCACTTGTGAACGAGAGTTTGTGAAGTGACTAGGCTGGTGCATGTGTTCATGCATAATGTTCAATTTTAAGAATTTGCATTAAGTTAATCGTCTGCTTTATAAATGATTAACATTCCATGTTTGGTGATTATAGTTAATGAAAATGCAACTGTGCGTGGAATGTCTTAGCAAGGATTTGCAATGAGGAATGCAGAGGTAGGGTTCAAGCATGTGTTAATAGGTTGTGTATATCTAACAATGTACACCTAATGGGTCAGGGAATTGACCAATTTATTTTAAATTTATTGTTTGCCAATTTGGCTGCTACCTGGGTAGTTAGTATATTCTTGCAATCTGCTATATATTTAGATTGGATCACAAATACTATTGTAGCATTGTTGCACTATCTTATATAAGAACTGCTTTTGTTTCCTTGTTAATGAATTCTTTCAGGCAAACATTAAACAACATGGTTTTCAGATTCAATTCGGTCTTAAAATCAATGAAGGTAGAAGGTCAAAGGTTTAACTGAAATTGAACTGGTTAATCCGTATTAAATTGGGAGTAATTAAATTTATTTATTATATATTTATATTTTAACAAAATCAACATATAAGAAATAATTTATGTATATTTTCTAGGCCCATAAATAATAAATCTGAATATTTTTATTATCATAATATTATGTTCACTTTAAATTTTGATTGAAATTAATTTATAAATTTATAAAATTAAATAATCCAACTAACTTCAATCAAAATAAATTCAAATAATTAAATAAAAAAATTATTTGTTTTGTGATGCAAGAAATAAAATAGTAAAATTAATTTCTTATCTTTGTTTAGACTAAATAATTATATTTAGATCTATTATATATCAATATTAGTACTTTATGGGTATATTTCTAAGTTTAAATATTTAATTTTTTATATCATCAGAAATGCATATATTGTTTTTTATTTTTTTTAAAATTAATATAGTCGAATATAATTTATGGATTAGTTTTCTTATAACATATTAAATAATTTCTTTATTAATTGAATTTTAATTGTAATTCAAATTTATAATTTTACGATTTTAAAAATAATAGCTTTATTAATACTGTAATACCCTACAAATTTCTAACTCATGTGCATGAATAAATTCTCAGTATGTGATCCATTAGTCTTAAATTGATAGGGAATAATTTTAAAAATACAGTTAGAAAGCAAATTTGACACTTTTCCGGAAACTAGCGGTGTCGGAAACACTGCCGAGAAATTAACAGTCCGGTCAATAGAAGAATTTCTGAAGTTGGCTTGGGGGTAAAATATGATCATAATTTATGTGTAATTTTGGTAAAAAGAAAGAATTGAAAATCAATTATGAACACTGAAAAGTAAACAATAGCATTTTGGTAAATAAAAGGTAATTCAAGGTGAATAGTGAAAATGG
>CANXYC011530388.1:0-16443 GCA_948193065.1 Aleurites moluccanus | reverse complement strand
CATTAGAGGATGATAATATTTTGATGTACGAATGGTTATCTTTTGGGTAAATCTTGTTCCTTAGTGATGTGAGATGCATCTTTTGATCAGTAAGGAACAAGAGAATATTATTATGAAATAGTATAGTAAAGAAATGAATTATACTTGAATGGATTATGATATGTATTAGCATGACATTATATTGGATATAAATGTAAATGAGATTCAAGATATGAGAGTTCTACGGGTTTATGGTTGCCCTAGGACCGTCGCACCACTGGAGTTGGGGAAGTGACACATTCTCACCCAGCTCTGTTCAATCACATGCCCTACGAACTTTATGCTCCTCTAGGCAAAAACACATTTTCTCACTTCATCAAAAAGCCTGTTTTCTCGCAGTTTATCAAAGACTAACTGCAAGTGCTCTTAATGTTCTTCTATTGTAGTGTTGTACATAATAATGTCATCCAAATATACTACTATAAATTTGTTTAGATATTCGTGGAATACCGAGTAACACATGTGGTCTTTTGGTTCCTCTCCTTCAGCAACCTTACTTGATGATATCCCGATCGAAGTTCTAACTTCGTAAAGTACTTAGCTTGACTAAGTTGATCAAAAAGATCTGCAATGAGGGATATTGGATATTTGTTCCATATTGTTACCTTGTTGAGAGCTCGATAGTCCACACATAGTCTTAAACTCCCATCTTGTTTCTTTTGAAACAATACCGGGCCCCAAAGGGAGCTTTTGACGGCCCAATGAATCTTGCTTCCAATAACACATCTAACTGTTTCCTCAATTATGCCAGTTCTGATGAAGCCATTCTGTAAGGAGCCTTAGTTGGTGGTTTTGCTCTTGGGATTAATTCCATTTTGTGATCCACATCTTGACGAGGTGGTAATGTTCTAGGTAATTGTTCTGGCATTACATCTTTGAATTCCAACATCACATCTTTGATGTCTTCCGGAGAATCAAAATTGCCTTCTTGTTCCTTTTCTCCGAGGTAGGACTAATAGCAATAGGGACTACACATGGTTTCTCCCCTATCAGTAACAAACAATTTGCTGCTAGGACAGAATAGCTCTGGACTCTTTGTTTTGCCCTCATGTTTTATAATAATTTATCATTCTCTCCCCTCTCTTGGACATTCCGTATGATTCTTTAGAACTTCCAAATTTCTTTCTTTTACAGAACTAGTGTGACTTAGGTCTATTGATTGACACCGTCACCTCTAGTTTGTCATCGAATCTTAGCATCAATGGTCAAATGCATCGAGTCAATTTACAGTTCCTTCATACACAAAATAAATATTAGTGTCACCGAAATGGTTATCAAGATCAAAAGTAAATTATCTATTTCCCTTGTGTCATGTCCAGGATCGCTATTTTAGTTTTGGTGGCAATTTAATTGACCTGGCCTCTCTTTTCTTAAAATTTATTTGTGGATTCATATGATGGCCTTTTCCGCCTTATCTGTCACTAAACCAAAATTTCTTTGTTAAGGCTCATCTATTATTGCTCATCGCTTCTCGCTTGTTTTTGTTTATTGTATGAACTCCACGACTAATTCACCTGCAAATACATATTGAAGGGACACCACATCCTCCAAGGAATACAAAATAAATGTTAATGCACTTTATTACCAGAATCACGAAACTAATAATTATCACAATATAAGAATTTTGGCCACCACCAATCAATATGATATTTTTGGCAAATTTTGCCCTCAGTTATTATAGAAATATGATAAATTATAAGGATAACATAGAAAGTTTACACCTCTTGTATTAGGTGGTTATATTGCCTTGCTGCATATTAGAGTGCCATCATATTCTCATGTTACTGCCTTTGTTCTTACATCTTGTTACTGTATTTGCCCCATCCCAGGCCTCAGATGTTCGATTACGGCTTTTCTTCTAAGGATACATCACTTTGAGAAGTAGTGCACTCTAGTACACTTCTAAGGGATGATCCTTCCATATGTTGTTGGAGTTGTCCTATAAGAAGATAATTTCCACAACAGATTTTGAACAAACTCTACAAGTAACAAAAAAAAAAAAGTGCTCTTCTTGATTCGGACACCAATAGTTGCCTGCTCATTTTGTCACCTTTGTGATCTTACACCGATTGTTTATGGTTTGGCTACCACTTCTTACGATGTGTTCCGTATTTTGTCACAAGATTGTATTGGTTCTACCTGTTGCTCGATGTTTAGTTTTCTGTTCAGCATAATTCTTCAAATCCTGCAAATAATTATAATAGGGTACCACACCCTCTAATTTTGAATAAAAACGAGGCATAAAGCCCTCCAAAAATATCAATACGGGGTACCAAACCCTCCGATTTCTATGAAACGGGGCCTTAATCCTTCCAAAATATCAATACGGGTACTAAACCCTCCAATTTTAGTAAAACGGGGTCTGAATCCCTCCAAAATATCAATACGGGGTACTAAACCCTCCAATTTTAGTAAAACGGGGTTTGAATCCCCCCAAAATTTCAATACGGGTACCATACCCACCAATTTATACAACGGGGCACTAGTTTCTTCAATTTTCTTTTCAAGAACAATAGTCCCTTTAATAGTAGAACAAGGCACCAAACCCCCAAATATCAAAATGGGGTACTAGTCCCTCCAATTATCTTACGAGAGCACTAGTCCCTCCAAATTACTTCTTGGTTATCTCAAGCTCTATTGGCAAATTGTGGACTTGTATTATTTTCCTTTTCCCTTTTTATTTTTTTTATCACACAGTCACCTCACACTTTGAGGACCAACTGATCACATAGGAAAGTGGCTCTCTAGCCAATCATGGAAATCACATTGTGGCTCGTTAGCTAGTTTTCACAATTTGCATGTGGGTTACTTCAGCCTTATACTAAGTTTACAGTTATAAGTTGCATTGGATCACCATTTGGCTCTCTAGCCTTATTCATTTGGGATATTGTGCCAAAAAGATATTTCATACATCCAACCTTGTTGGCCAATTAGCCATACCATCTAGTATTTGGCCTACCGACCTAATGAAATTAGCATACTTGCAAGTTCTCTTACCTTTGTAAAACTATCGTGCTTCACTATTGCACCACCTTAACATTCGTAAGCCAACCAAACTATTAATTATGCCAATTCACTTGGCTTTTGCATCAACGGGTCTCATTTTCTTTGCTTATTTCAAGTATTAGTACATCCGCAATTTGCCAACCCGATAGGCTTATACATTTGCCTAAAGTATCTCGAATTATTTCCAACAATTGCTCCCCACCGGGAGTTTTTCGCAAGTTCATCTTGCTACTGTGAGTATCATCGCATATTTATATTGATCAAACGTCTCCTTAGCAATGCCAACTATATTATTGACCGTGCCCACTCAAGGACATAAGTGTTTCTCACATTTCATATTCAATGGCATGTGAAGCTAGGCTCCCGCAGGTAATCACCCCCTATGCTCACACCCTTGAATATTTAAATAAGCAAATCATGCCCCAACAAGTTTCTGCAATTGTATATTCAGGACGTGTAAACTAGGCTCCCACGTGCTCTCACACCCTAGTTTACACCGGTGATTATTCCATCGAAGTAATGAAGTCCATCGACTTCTCACATTGCTCGCAAAGTGTGCATAGGCCAAGCTCCTGCGGCACACGCCTACTGGCCTACCACACAAAGTTCACAATAGAAATAGTCAATCTGGCTCTTAATTTCGTGGCCATAGGCCAATTTTATTCATCGATTTGCATCCAACATATTTCATAATTCATTTGGCACCAAACCAATTTCATTAGCCAACTTGTACGCTGAATGGTTCACCATTCTTGTGTTTCCGTTTTTCCAATTTTCACGCAACATCATTTGCCATCGGGCTCTCAAACTCATAGCTTTTAAGCTCTGATACCAAATGTCACGGGGCTAGGATTTGCCCATCCTAAATTCCCATGCAGTGCCTAGACTTTCGCTCTTTTAGGCCAGCCTTCCTTCAAATGTCAAGTAACATGCCAACAATTAATACCAATAAAGGGACTTATCCGAGTAGGGCCAACCTATTAGCCAATTGGGGAAGCTGTATGGCATAATCTCCCCTATATCGTAACCTCTGGCCAAGGAGATACGCGCACTATAAGCCTCCTGCCTTATAGTGTCCATAGAGCTCCTTCCCTATAGAGACAACGTACTTCTCTTTCCTAAGTACGAAGCCCGCCTCCTAGATCACACTAGAGTAGCTCACTTAAGTCACAGCTCAATGGTCGACAACTAGGCTCGGGGATGGTAGAGAGCTTACACCATAATACCCCCACCTATATATATAATATCAGCAACCTTGGTTGTACGAGCAGGAGAAACTCCTAAGTGCGAGGAGGAGAGTCCCTCATAACTTCTTCAATATAACTCGGAATGACTCTAAATATGATATGCCACCATTATAAGGTATATAAAAGCCTTCCACAAGATATTAGACTAAATATACGGACCAGTTTGCACAGCCAATTGGTCAATTCTGTTTGTACTGTCAAAACTTTTCATATTTATCAACTTGATATTCAAATCATATTTATATTACAATTATATCCTTATGGAGCCCTAGTTACACATAGGCAAGCAAACGTCAATTCCTAAAAAAAGAAAAGAGAGAGAGGGATGGCCCATAGACATTCATAATGGGCTACTGACATGGATATACTAACTCAACATTTAAATAATAATGTGTCATTTTATATCTATAAAATTTGCTCTAATTTTGGCGAATGATTTTTCGATGAAAAAATTTTAAAAATTTAGTGACACATCTATAAAATTTTTTCGTTTAATAATAAAAAAAAAACCCATAATTTTAGTGATTTTTAAAGCTAATTACCCCATTAATTTATTTTCATTTCTTAATTTACATTTTTTTTGCCTATATATATATTAAAAATATTTTCTTAAAATATTTATGAATAATTTTATTTTTTAAAATTTTTAAGATTTAAAATAATTATTTAATAAGAATCAATTCAAATTTAACATTGATATAAAATTTAATTTAGTCTAAGCAGGACTCGATATAATTTTTAATAAATTAAATTAATTTAAAATTATTAATTTCATATATTTTAACTTGGTTTTGATTTAAAAATTTATCAAATTGAAAATATCTGCACAACCCCTACTCTCCATGTTGAATATCATAATTGTAACATGATTTTATATGTGTATAATTTGGGTTTGATAAATTATATTATACATAATAAACAATACAATATATATTTCACATTTATTTGTATGGCACATTATTATCTCTTCTCCTTCTTCGTCTTGTCTCCATCTTCTTGTTAATTTAGTTGGTTGGTTTGCCTTCATGCTGTGATTCCCTGATCTGCTATTGTGGCCTCAAGTTCATCCACCATACCATTAATGACCTGTTAGATAACATTAATAATCTTTTCTGGGAGGATTTTACTATTGCTCATGTATATCATAATATTGATTTTATTTTTTTAAAAAAATAAAATTAATTATTTTTATTAATTTATATTGAATTATCATATCGAGTTATAAATCGAATTGTTAGATCCTATTGAATAAATTGGATGGATTGACATATATTGGGTTAATCAAATTTTAATTATTTAGATCTAATTATTTTTGAATTATATGCTATTTCAATCGAATTATATGCTATTGTCTTATTTAATAAATTCTGATAATGAAAATGATATATAATAACAATATTCTTATATAAAAAAAAAGTTAGTATTAACAAAATTATCTTGATTTGCATGTATCAAACATTTGGTTAAACTATTGGAATTTGGTAACAATGACTTTATTATATCTAAGTTAAAAATTGTAAGTGATTTCTATAATGAAAAATTGAGATTTAATAGTAATTAATAATCACTTATGAAATAAAACCAATAAATTTACATAGGCATTTGCTAGACTTCCATGAGTAAATATATTATATTTACAAGGCAAAAATTATTTTGTGTCAAGATGAGATAACTAACTTATACATCTCCTTAATCTTAATTTGTAGCTTAAACTTCTCTTATCTAAATCTAATCTCAAAATCCTACTGCAAATTTCATAATCTAATAAGGTCTAAAATACCAAAACCCATTACAACTAAAAATTACAGGTTCACTCAAAACAAAGCTTCAAGTGCTCACATCAAAGATGCTGCTAGCCTTCAATTTCTCATCTGGACTATTATTTCCATCTCCTTTTTTGACAATAATAACATCTTTAAGTGTATGAGGTTCAGCCTCTTCTAGCATTTGAACTGCCATTCTCATTGATGGTCTTAAAGCTGGGATTTTTGCTGTGCAATGCATAGCGATTCGCAGAACTTTAATAGCATCCTCCTTAAGATTCTCTGAAATGTTTGAATCCACTATTTCAAGTGCACTCTCTTTGCTTTCCATTTTGCTGTAAACCCAATAAACTATGTCTTTGTTCTCTCCAAATTCTGGTTCAACTGGCCTTTTTCCTGTGACCAATTCCATTAGGACTACTCCAAAGCTGTACACATCACTCTTCTCATTTACCTTGCAAGTATATGCATACTCTGAGTACAGTACAGAAATTATGCGACAAGTTAGTAAAATTATCAATAGAAATGCAAGTGAAATAAAGAACGATTTTTATCAACATCAACAAAAATTAGTAGTAAAATTATTCTAATAATATCTCATTCTGTTAATGTATGAAATCTATCTTTTTTAATCACAATATAATACAGTAAAAAGTAACTATTGGTGCAATTAGATGTGAATTTTCACTTGCTTGTTTAACTTAAACATACTTTTAACAATTGTAAAACAAACAAAACAAAAGAGCAAAAGCAAAGAAAGAAATGACAGGAGAAATTTTACCAGGAGCCATGTATCCATGAGTGCCTGCAATGATATGACTCCAATCCCCTCCACCACCAGCCTGCATAATCTTTGCAAGTCCAAAATCAGCAATTCTTGGCTTCCACTCTTCATCTAACAAAATGTTACTTGACTTCACATCCCTATGAATCACTGGTCTGTCGAACCCATGATGCAAGTACTCTAATCCACTTGCAGCCCCTACTGCAATTGCATACCTTAGCTCCCACCCCATTTTAACCTTGTTACAAGAATGTAACCGATCCCACAAGCTTCCATTCGGTAAATATTCATACACAAGTAAATTGCTGTCCTCGCTAGTAATACTACAGTACAGCTTCACCACGTTCACATGCCTCACAGCACTCAATGTTGCTACCTCTGCATCATATTCTGCTGACCGGAAATTCTTTTTGGACAGCATAGCAGAGCTGCTTCGACAACTTCTTCGATCACTCGAATTCGAAGTCCAAATGTGTTTCACGGCAAGTTCATTGCCATTATCAAGCATAACTTTGTACACATTTCCGGATCCTCCTTTGCCAATCAAATTCTCAGATTTGATAGCATCAATGATGTCCTTTTCACTAAAACTTAGTATTCTAAATGACTTCATATCCCAAGAACTCTGCTTTAATGGATGATCAATATTGTTAGGTCTTGACTTCACAAACAATAACCAACCAGCAGAAATGACCAAAACTAGCAATCCAGCCGCAAAACAAGATAGAAGCACTCGAAGGTGACCAGAATTTCTTGTAGTTGATGAACAAGATTTCATATTCCTCAAATTATTGCTACATAATCCTGGATTTCCATCAAAGCCTTCGCGAAAGACCTCAAGGGATAAAGATGCAGGTATGGGACCAATCAGCTGATTATTTGACAAATCAAGATTGCTAAGCCTTACAGAAGATAAACTATATGGAATTTGACCAGAAAGTTCATTATTAGACAAGTTCAAGGAATTCAAAGTAGGCAAAGATCCAAGACTTTCTGGGATTTCCCCAGAAATTGAATTCCCAGAAAAGTTTATAACAGTAAGAGACACACATGATCCTAATGAGTCTGGTATAGTACCAGAAAACAGGTTTCCGTTCAAGTAAAGACTGTTTAGTCTCTTCAATTCACCAATACTTTCTGGGATTTTACCAAGAAATTGATTTGAACTCAACTGCACCGAAACTAAAGAAGAAGCACCTGAAATTGCAGCTGGTAACTCACCAGAAAATTGATTATTAGCTAAAATTAGTAATCCTAAAGACTTTGCATTACCAATATCAGCTGTGACAGAACCTTCAAATTGGTTCATACTAAGATCAATGACGGTTAGGTTTGGCAAACCCCAAATTCCTGTAGGGATAGAACCTGAAAGTGAATTGTTGTTTACTCTTAAACGAGTCAAAGACTTGCAATTTGCATAGCTTTCAGGGACTTGGCCTGTGATATTGTTCTGCAGAACAAGAAGATCAGTCATTTTCCCGTTCTTGCACATTTCTGGCGGAATAGGACCTGTCAAGAAATTCTCTGAAACATCAATGTAAAGAAAGTCTGCCCAAGAACCTAATTTCTGAGGAAGTGATCCTGTGAACTTGTTAGTGTAAAGAGAGAACTCTTCAAGGTACTTAAAATCACCGAACTCCTCAGGAATATAACCAGAGAATTGGTTTTCAAATAGATGCAAAGAAGCAAGTTGTTTCAAGGATTTCAATACCCCAATCTCACCTTCAAGCCTATTATGCGAACAATCAAAATTCACTAGGCTTGTGAGATTTCCAAATCCTGCTGGAAGTTTTCCAGTCAAGGAATTATTATAAATCTCAAGTTGCCAAAGCTTGCTAAGCTTTCCAATTCCTTCTGGGATTTCTCCAAACAATTGATTATCAGAAAGTTCAAGATTTTCGAGCAGAGTAAGATTGGAAATACCCTCTGGAATCTGGCCTTTGATGCTACAATTAGTGAGGTAAAGCCAATACAATTTGTCAAGCTTCAATACCACAGCGGGGAAAGAACTTGTTGAATCAAATGGGTTATCACCAAGGCTCAAAAATTCCAGACTGGTAAGATTTTCAAGTGAATTCCAGGGAAAAGACCCTGAAAATCCACTACCATTTAAATTCAAAAACCTTAATTGAACTAAACTAGACAAGTCAGGAACTTGTCCAGAAAATGAATTCCCTCCCAAATCCAAAACTTGCAAGCTTCTGCAATTTTTCAAATCCTCAGTGACGTTTCCATGCAACAAATTTGACGCCAAAGATATCTTTTCCAAAGATTGCAAAGAACAGAGTGAATCAAAAGGAAGAATACCCACAAGTTGTTGATTAGGAAGATTAATTTCTTTAACGAATCCATTAGCATTGCAAATGATTCCAGAGAAATTGCAGACAGAATTTTCTTGTGTCCAGGAATTGAACACATTAGTTCTTGAATTCTTGAGAGCAGACTTCAAGTTTAGAAGAATTTGATTTTCATCAGACTTGGCTGGAGAAACTTGGATGAGAAAAATAAGAAAGAAAACTACAAAAGAAAGGCATCGCGGGAAATATTTTCCGTCCGACATGACGGTGGCCGGTGCGGGGTTATGGGAGGTTTTTGGGGAAGGGTTTGTAGCAAGAGAAGAGTGGAAATGTTTGATTTTGGCAGAGTAAAACATATTTAGCACGAGGTTGGCTTGAATTTTAAGGTCAGTTTCACACTTAAACATGTCATGTGAGAAATCAAATTCACTTGTTAATAATAAACAAGGAAAAAATAAGGCACGTAAATTACTTTTTGGATCAAACAAATCTTAATTATTATTGTTAAAGATAAAGTTGCATTCACCATTTTGGGATATTACTATTATTTTATATATTATATATTTTTTTTAAACCATAAATTCCATAAACAATAAAGAAAATATAATTATCGCCCGTAATTCTTAACTAATTAAAAAAAATTATATATATTTTAAAATGTGTATATTTTATTTATAAAAAAAAAAATTATACTCATAATAAAATATTCACCTCTTAAACAGGAACGAAATTGAGTAAGTGAGAAATTTTTGATATGAATATAAAAATTATCTGAAAATTAATTTTGAATAAATTAAAATTATATAAAAAATTAAATTTTAACGAATTATATGAAAATTTTTAAAAAATTTAAAAAATTTATTGAATTAGGATCTTCCAGATTCACCTAAATCTAAGCAGCTACCGATCTTGAGAATTAAGTTTTTAAATTTTTTTACTTTTATAATTAAAAAAGAAAAATAGAAGAGAATAAAAAGCAAGGCATTGCATAGGATGGGAGACTTGTTTTTGTCATGAACTCACGGGCAAGAGACGTCAGCTAAAGAAGAAATGTCGTTGTACAAAAATGGAAAGGTAATGGTGAGTAATGGGCTAATGGCCGCCCAGTTTGACTTAGGACTCCGTAGCCTGTAGGCTGCCACGTGGGTAGAATTTGGTGAGACAGTAACAGAGGAAGAAGGATGATATTGACATGTACTTTCATTAGTGGACTTGATACTTGCAGTAAATGTAAGTTAATATCTTCTTATTATATTAGTTTTTCTAGCAACGCACATAATTTGTATTTTTTATTATTTCGTGAATTATTAATATAAAATATTATTTTTTTACAAATTCATTTAAAATGAAAAATTATGATATAAATACAATAAGAAATGAAATTTAAATTATTTAATTAAGAGAATAATATTAAATTATAAAAGAAATAAATATTTAAAATATGTTAAATATTTTATATCCTATTCAACAATTTTTTTTAGAAAAAATTTTATTAGCACTCTTCAATGATTTAATAATTTTATAATATAATATGATAATATAAAATTTATCATAAATATAATATATGAAAAAAATTAAACATAAAAAATTATTTAAAAAGCGAATATAGAAAACACAACTTGAATAAAAAATTACAGGAAATAGTTTTCATTGTGCTCTGTAAATTCAGAAAAACATAACTTGAAACCTAAAGTTTTTGGAATACATCTCCTTAAATTTCAAAAAATCAAAATTTTTTTAAATTTACAGAAGATCACAATGCAAATATTTCTTTATTAGTTTTTGCTAACTGGAGAACCACAATAGTGAACTCCATGGATTACAACATGAAAACATATAAAATAGTCTGTTAGAAAAAACATACAAAATCAGTATATGTGATTCAAATGATATAAAGTTTATTTCTGTTAAATAAAATTTAGAATTCAAATTTTATAAATAGAGAAAAAAAGTATTAGAAAAATTTTATCTATATGAGTCTTTTCGATGCGAGAGTAAATTAATTAAATTCAATAAATTTAAATATTATTTGATAAAAAAATAATAAAATAGTACATATAACTTTTTGAAAAAGCTCTGGAGAATATTTTGTTAACCAATAAGAAAGAAAATATAAGAGGGTCACACATTCAACTCTAGTTGTTTCATGGATGTATCCTCTTTATTCAAAATTTTTTTATTTAACTTATGTGGTTCGGTTTTTTAATAAATCCCAATAAATTTATTTTCACAGTCTCTCAAAAAATTAATCTACTATATTAATATATTGTAATTTTTGAACATAAAAAATTACAAACCCTACAATAATATTTTAATTTATCACAAATGCACTTTATTCATATAATTTATGATTTATCAATAGATCTCAATAGATCTATGCTCATAATTCCTCGAAAAATTAATCTATTATATTAATATATTGTAATTTTTGAACATAAAAAATTACAAACCCTTTTACAATATCTTTATTAATCACAAATGCACTTTATTCATATATTTTGTGATTTATTACACAGGGTAAGAGTCAATTGCATACTTGGGTAAAAGTTAAAAAACACATTCTATTATACTTATATTTATAATATTACTCACTATCAATCCTAACTCAATAAAAATTATCATATAAATAAGAATAATATTAAAATATGAATTCTATTCTACAAAAAAAAATAATCATCTACTCAATTGATAAATATTTATCACACAAAATAAAAATAAAAAATCTTTTTCCAAATCTCATTAGGATTTTAAGTCATAATTCTCTTGATCATACAATCTTGTAATCTTCAATAATCCATTTTACCTCAAAATCTTATAATCATACAATTTTCAAAACCTTCAATAATCAAACTTAATATTAGAACTTCACCTTAATTAAAAGACTCATCAATATTAATTGAAGAAATCATTATCATCATCGATTTTCAACTTGTCATCTGTTCTTTTTTTTTTTTTTCTTAAGTTTCTTTAAACTCTTCAAGTATTCTTTCAATTTCCAACAACAATTTTGTATATGATCACTTTTCTCAATAACTAATGACTTTTTGACTTTTAATTAAGGTGTCTTCATCATCTTCTCAACTTCAATATTTTTCTTTATTTTAAAAATAACTTTTGAACCTCCATAATAAGAACTAACAATTTTGACATCACTTGTTAGGGGAAATTGAAAATTATAAGCGTAACGATAAGAAAAAAAAATAATATAAAAATTTTACGTGGTTCGATCTCTCAATAAACCTACATTTATAGTTATTCGAAAGGTTAATCCACTATATCAACATATATAATTTTTAAACGGAAAAAATTACAAACCCTTCTATAATATTTTCACTCATCACAAAAATACTATACTCATATACTTTGTGATTCATCACACACCACACAATATTAATTATTGGGCAGGATTCAATTACATACGGCAAAAGCCAAAAAATCCATCATATAATACTCCTATTACTCGCTCTTAATTCTAACTCTATAAGCATCTTTATCTAAATAGGAATACTATTAAAATAAGAATTCTATTCCATAAAAAAAATAATTATCTACTCAATTGAGGAATATTTTTCAAACACAAATAGAATTTTTTTTTTTTTCAAAATCCCATTAAAATTTTAAGTCACTAAAAAGAATATATAAGCAATTAATTCATTTTAAATATCATAAACTATTTAACCTAATTTTTACTTTTTATATATTACTTCCTCTCCCACATAAACATTCTAATTTATTTTAGTATGTTCTAATTTAATTATCATATTTTTTTAATTCAAATTACATTTTATCTTAACTTGACAATAATACAATCATTAAGAATATATTGAAAAATGTACAAATTAATTAAGAGAAATGAATGTGAGAGAATAAGAAAGATGGAGGAAGATTAAAATAATTAATGAATTAAAATAATAAATGAATTAGAATGATTAAAATAAACAAAAAAAAATTATTAATAATTATATATTTTACAATTAAAATGTTTATTGTGGAACGAAATGAGTAGTATATTAAATAGATGAGGAATGCTAAGAATCTTCTCTATATTACATTCTTTTTACCTTCTACATATTATTAAAACATATGACATGATTTAAAATTATTAAAAATTAAATTGCTTAAAAATTTCAATGGTATTATTATTATATTACTAAATTTTTAAGATAGTTTTATTTATATACTTTTAAATCCAACTTTGTCTTTTTTAAGCTATTTTTTTTTTACAAAATTTATTAAGATTTCCTCAAATGAAAATCAAAATATTTTTATTTAGTTATTATAAATTTAATTTTATCAAAATTATAATCAATTAATTTGATTGAAATTGAATTAAATATTATTATTTTGATAATAAAAATACTATTATCAACTAAATTTATTTCATTTTCTCTTATAAATTTAGTCTTTTTTTTTTTTGAAGACTTTATTCATAATTTTTTTTAACATTCTAAGAAAAGTTTTTTAATATAACCATTAGATTATATTTAACAGTCTTATTTTTATAAAATAATAATAGATAATTGGTTTCAACTCTAATATTTTTTTTTTTATTTTTAGAAATTTTAATTTAATTTATCCAAAAAAATATTTAATATATTTATTTTTCTTTTATATTCATTTGCATAATATTATCAATATTAACAAATTTATTTCTATTTTTTTTTATATCTACTTATATGTATATGTATTTTGTCTATATTGATAAAAATAAAATAAAAATTTATGGACCTACCAATAATTATAATACAATGAGATTTTTTTTTAACAGTAAGGTTTAAAGGTATAGAAATAAAATATTATTAAAGTTGACTAATATAATAATAATTCCATTGAAACTTTTTAATCTATTTAATTTTTATTAATTTTAAATCATGTCATATATCTTAATAATAAAAAGAAATAAAAAAAATACAATATAGAAAATGTCCTTAGTACTCCTCTTAATTAGATTAAGCCCTTTTTCTTAACAACATTTATTAGAAAAGTTGAAAAATGAAAAACACCAATCTATATTACTAGATAGCTAGTTTAGTAGTCTAAAGTTAGCTAATATGCAATTACAATATAACCACTATCATACTTTATTAAAACATAACTCTAAAAATTATTTTAAATTTAAATAATTATTCTAATAATTTTTTTTATTTAATTTAATTTATATTCAATTCATTTAATATTTTTTTCCAATTTATTTAATTCATATTCAAATAATTATATATTTTTTTTCATTTTAATTAATTCATATTTTATTAATCATATATATATATTTTTTTAATTCATTTAATTCATATTGAATTGATTATAAAATTAGTAAAACACAATGAGTTTTTAATTGATTAAATATATATTTATTAAATTATAAATATTTTCTTTAAATTAATAAATTATTAATTTATCGATTAATTAATATTTCTTTAATTAATAAATTTATGAATCCTAAAAATATTAATTTATAGAGATTATATTGTACTTTGCTTTTAACTTCATTATTCAAAGTTGAATTTTAATATCAAATTATAAATAAATAAAATATTTTTTACAATGACATTCACTTTTAGAGTGATTTCACCTTAATATCAATTAAAAAAAAGAAGAGAAGAAACTCTTATATTTGAATCTTGTTATAATATTAACCAAAAAAAAAAAAAAAAAGGTCAATTATTGTTGGAATTATATGGATGACTTAATTATATGGAATTATCTTTCTTGTCTGTGTATTTAAAAAGACACATATATATAAAATAAAGCAAGTGATAATTGTCTTCTCTAATAATTTGTCACAATCAAATTAGAAGAGCATAGCCAGAGAATAAAGTAGGAGTATGTTGCTGTCTTTGGGATCTGCCAGGAAAGTGGTACACACAAAACCATTGACCCACTAGAAAGCTACTCTCCTTTTGTTTCATTTCATTTCATGGTCTTCTTTTTTCCTTTTATTTTTCTTTTTTCTTTGCCTTCATATTGCAAGTTGCTATATATTCGTATTTTATATTGTAAATTTAACAGGTTATTATAAAATGCTTGTTATTCTCTTTGTTTCAGATCGTTTGTTTACAAGTTTTCCTTTTACTTTATAAGAAGTTGATTGTTATGAGTATAGTGAAGAAGTAAGACAAGAAGTGGGTTCCCATGTATATGAGTATGGCCTAAGCAAAGACTAGTTGGTGGATTTGTCCCTCCCTATGCGCGAGATGCACACTGTGAACCAATAACAATATTTTCAGCTATAAAGACACTGATTTTCACACTCAAGCTATATTAATTCACAATTTCTTTATTATATTATTTTTTTTTAATAAATTTAATCTCGGCTAAACTTAAAATTCGAAATCTCATTCTACGCTGAAAATAATTTTAATATTTTTTTTTTTTGTAAATTTATGAGATATTCTCATATCATATTAGATATAAGATTAATTTTCACTGACGATATGTGATTGATGCTAATTCAAGTAAATTTGACATTGTGAGAATTTAAATACGATATATTTCACTATATATTATATTTATTTAGAAATTCAGTTGAATTTTATATCGCAGAGTCAACCCTTTAAGTTTAATATTTTTGGTTATTAATATACTGTCTATTTTGTTATTTTATAAGGAAATAATTACAAATAAAAAATCTTAAAATTTGCCTTAAAATACATTAATTTAACAACTATAATGATTAAGTTATAGTTGGTGACAAATTAACAACAACCTAGCTAGTTAATTAACTCTAATGATTAAGTTATTCTAGTTAACGAACCCATTACTATATTATATGATTATTCCATTATAGAAAAGGAGAAGGTGTTAAAATTAAAATTTAATACAAAAAATAACAAGAAGATGTGATAAGAGATAAATATTAACCAATTGTACTAATAGAAAGACATTAGAATCACATTTTAAAGCCGAACAACAAGTTCACAAAATCCATTTCCAAAAATCTTTTCCATGTACCAAAAAAAAAAAAAAATTATTTTTTCCAAACTTCAGAAGTTTTTTTTTTTTTTTTTTTTTTTTATGGAGACCCTTATTATTAATTATGATTCGTTAAATTCACAAAATTAATTTAAGGATGTTAAAGACTTATTTAATGGTATAAACAATAAAAAAATTATGAGGATGTTTAAATATCCAACTATAAAATTTAATTATCGTTTAAAAATTATTGATAATTAGAAAATTATTGAGTGTTTGCATGTCTAACTATTAAAGATCACTTGTCAATTCATTTTTTTCAAATTGGTAAAATATGATAGCAGGTAAGAGTTACGATTACCGATTATAGTTTTTGTCAACTGAAAAAAATATTTTTA
>CANXYC011530299.1:0-14860 GCA_948193065.1 Aleurites moluccanus | reverse complement strand
ACTAGAGACCTTCTGCTCACTTGAACATGGGATAAGCTCCCCAAAGACTTCCTGCTTAGTGCATCTGTTATAACATTGTCTTTCCCTGGGTGATATAAGATTTCACAGTCATAATCCTTAAGCAATTCAACCCATGTTCGTTGCCTAAGATTGAGATCTTTCTGCTGGAATATGTACTTCAAACTCTTATGATCTGTGAAAATCTCACACTTCTCACCATACAAGTAGTATCTCCAAATCTTCAATGCAAACACTACTGTAGCCATCTCTAGATCATGAATTGGATAGTTCATCTCATGGTTCCTTAACTGCCTCGAAGCATAAGCTATCACCCTTCCATGCTGCATAAGCACACAACCAAGCCCCACTGGCGATGCATCGCAATACACCGCATATCCTCCTTCACCCGACAGCAAAGCTAAAACAGGGGCCGTGGTGAGACAAGTCTTCAACTTCTGAAAGCTCTCTTCACATGCATCTGACTATAGAAATTTAATTTGCTTCTGAGTGAGTTTGCTTAAAGGAGCTGCAATCTTGGAGAAGTCTTCAATAAATCTCTTGTAGTAGCCTGCCAAACCCAAGAAACTTCTGACTTTAGAAATATTTGTGGGTTTAGGCCAACTAAGAATTGCATCAACCTTCTTAGGATCAATTCTAATCCCTTCTTTGCTCACTATATGCCCCAAAAAACCAACATTCTCAAGCCAAAATTCACAGTTCGAAAGTTTGGCAAATAGATGATGCTCCCTCAAAATCTGTAACACAACTCTAAGGTGCTCTTCATGCTTTTCTTTACTATTAGAATAAACAAGAATGTCATCAATAAATACAATGACAAACTTGACCAAGAATGGCTTGAACACCCTATTCATCAAGTCCATAAATGCAGCCGGTGCATTAATCAATCCAAATGGCAACACTAAGAACTTATAGTGGCCATATCTGGTTCAGAATGCCATCTTCGATACATCCTCATTCCGAATTCTCAACTGATGGTATTCCGACCTCAAGTCTATCTTAGAGAAATGACTTGCACCTAGCAGCTGATCCAATAAATCATATATTCTTGGCAAGGGATATTTATTCTTGATAGTTACCTTGTTAAGCAGTCTGTAGTCTATGCATAACCTCATGAAACCATCTTTCTTCTTCATAAAGAATACAAGTGCTCCCCATGGCGAACTACTGGGTCTAATGAATCCCTTGTCAAGTAAATCTTACAACTAAGTCTTCAACTCTTTCAATTCCACTGGGGCCATATGGTAGGGAGGAATAGAAATCGGACTTGTGCCAGGTAGCAACTCTATACCAAATTCTATCTCTCTATTCGGTGGCAAACCAGGCAATTCTTCAGGAAATACATTCAGGAACTCATTGACTATAAGAATCTGCTCCATACTTTTCACTTCCTTACTAGTGTCCTGGACATATGCCAAATATCCTTGGCAACCCTTCCTTAACAATCCCCTTGCCCCAATGGCAGATATCACATTACACGGTGCTTCACTCCGTTCCCCTTGGAATTCAAATTCCTCACCCAAAGGTGTCTTAAAGATAAACTTCTTCCCATTACAATCTATAATGACATAGTGTTTGGACAATCAATCCATGCCCAAGATTACATCGAACTCCAATACTGGCAATTCAATCAAATCTGCATCTAAGTTCTTGCCACCTATGCTAACCATATAAGATGGATAGGAGTTCTGAACCTCAATCTCTTCCTCCAAAGGAGTGGACACAACCAACACATTCTCAAGCAAAACACAAGGCACATGCAACTTCTTAGCAAAGCAGGATGATACAAATGAATGCGTAGCTCCTGAATCAAACAAAACTCTAGCATTCAAGGCTTAAATCGGAAGAATACCTGTAACCACTATATTAGATGCTTGGGCTTCATGCTGTGCCAAGGCAAAAACTCTCCCTCTGCCTCTACCCATAGGAGCTGATCCCAAAGCTTGAGACTCATGCTGACCTGATCCTTTGCCAGCTTCAATAGTTCTGCCCAAATTACCTCTACCTCTCCCTGGATGTTGGTTGATGCTCCTCTCTCTGCTCATCTGAACTGTAGCCTGAGAAGCTTGATATCTAACTCCAAAAGAAGGCTGTGGACAATCCCTAAGGAGATGACCATGCTGTCCACATTCATAACATGCGCCTGACCCAAATAAGCAAGGTCCTCTATGAAGCTTACCACATGTAGGACAAGAAGGATTAGTAATAGGTGTTGCTGAACTGGCTGCACTATGGCTCACTTGAGGAACAAATCTAGAGGGATTCGGTCTTTCCTGGGATCTTCCTGATGGTCCTCTAAATCTCCCCTGAGCAACTGATTGAGGCAAAATATTCATACTCTTTACCCTATTGTCTTGCCTAAAAGAACTCCCAACTTTAGCTTTCTTCTTCTCTTCCCTCTTTAACCTGGCTTCCATTTCCCTGTTCTCAATTACTCTTGCTTTATCCACTAACTTGGAATAAGAATCAAATTCAAGAGCAGCCAAAACTTCAAACAATGGAGCCAACAATCCCCTACGGAACCACTAAATCTGTGCCGCTTCCGAAGGCACAAGGGCTAGAGCAAACTTACTTAGTTGGCTGAATTTCTTCGCATACTTTGATACAGTCATAGCTGGAGTCTGAACCAACCTTTCAAACTCCATGGATTTAGCATCCCTCATACTCTCTGGAAGAAACTCATCAAGGACCAACTCTCTAAATCTTTCCTATGATAGCTCTTCATTATCCCAAAACATACCTGAAATGCTTCTCCTGAACTAGTCTTTTGCTTCAACCTTCATCAAATATCCCGCATACTCAATTGCCCTTCTTTTAGGAATCCTTAAAATTTGGATTTTCTCTTCTATCTCTTCTAGAAAATCTGTAGGATCTACCTCATCTCAGAAATCTGAAGGCTTGAGCTTCAGAAATTTCTCAAACGAAACCTCCTCAACCTGAGGTACCACTATGGGCGGGGGTGGAGGAACTGGAATATCTGGAACTCCTTGAACTGGAGGAGCCTGATGCTGCCTCTGTTGAGTAATAAACTCAACTAATACCTCATAATTTCTCTGTAGCTGATCCAACTGCTGTGCCATATGAGTCACATTTACTGGTAGCACAGGAGGAACCTCATCTCCTCTATTCCCTCCTATTGAACTTTCTTCAGAAGGTAAATCCCGTCAAGGATGGCCTCGACCTCATCCTCTGCCGCGACGTGGAGGCATCTCGATACTGATAAGAAGAACAAACATATCAGACTCACTACACACATTTAACGCAGATATATACATCAAAGGAAGGCACAATTGGACGAGACATGATCCTATGCTCCGTAGTTATCTTAATCAACACTTATACTAGTGCTCATGCATCTCTATCTATCTTCTATATTAAGGATTATAAATCTAGTACTCTGATATCACCTCTGTCACACCCCAACTCTGGTGGTGAGATGGTCCTAGGGCAAGGATAGGCTTAAGGCCACCATAAACCCGTATAACTCACAAATCTTAGATCTCATACATAATTATATCAATTACAATGTCATATAATGTCATACAATGATCATTTCCATACATAAAATTTAACATCAATCATATCTTTTCTTTTATCATTTCATAACTTTCTCCTATTCCTTAATGATCAAAAGATACATCTCACATCACTAAGGAATAAGAGCACCCCAAAAGGTAACAATTATACATCAAAATATACTAGTATCCTCTAATGACTAACTATAGAGCTCTAGAGTATACTCTCATTATATATTGTGTCATAATACTATTAAATGAATATACATTACATCTCAAAAATTATTACAATGAAGCTTCTTGGGAGAATGGATCAAGAAGCTGGATCTTCTCTATTAGCTCCTGCATGAGCTATGCTATCACTTGAAATCCACAGAAGAGGAGTGAGCCTTCAACTCAGTAAGATATGAACATTATAAATCAAGAATCTAAATATCGAATCATGGTCATGAACAAATATTTATACATATAGACATGAAAAATCATAAACTTTACTTAAAGGAACATAGGTGCTCACAATAATTTGGCTATATCAAATCATATCATAAATCAAATCATGGTTCATACTTGGAATATAAAATGCCCACAAAGAATGGCATTATCAAATCTCATATGATAGAACTGATCTCATGTCATAACATACGTATCAATAGCCTTGCTACCTTAACGTGAACACATGCTTGGCCAGGCATGCGCCTAGAGCTCATGGCCCCCTCTAGGTGGAAAACTGATAAAAACCCTATCAGCTAGGCTCCCAAAGTGCACAATGGACCAATGAATTTACTCTCATTGGAAAGAATGTTCTATCCATGGGTCATGGGGTTTCAATCTCATAAGAAGTATATTGGTCGCAAGACCATCATCATCTATCATCATTCAAATCGGGTTTAACAAACAAGAAGCATATGAACTTGATCTAAGAAAATTGATCAAGTCATTTATATTATATATACAAATATTTACATATGAAGGAACAATTCAAGGATGCTAGGTCACATTATTTTAAGAAACAAGAAACAAATAAGATGTTCATACTTACCTTAACATAATTTCTCTTGAAATTTCTTCTAGCAAATTCCAACTCTATCTCTTCAATTAATTTGATTTCCTCCTCCTAAGAAATTTCCCTAAATATATAAAATTTAGAGTTTTCTCCAAATCAATAATATTTATCAGGATTTTCTAATAGTTAATTATCTTAGAGTCTCTATTCTTAATTCCAAACAACAATTTTATTTATCTCTTAAAGAAAATCTGCAATTAATTTCGGAGTTACTGTTCATGACAGCCTCAACGTTCTTATTTCTCCCACATTAATTATCATTAATGACTTCGGATTATTTGTAATAAATTCTATATACCCAATATTAATTATTCTGACCCATAGACTTAAATAAATCTAAAGAAAATAACTTAGGAAGAAAATTTACCTTATTTCTTTCAAACTGAAATTTCTGTGATTCTTGCTCAAATCTGATGATTTCTGCCTTAATACAGAATAATCTAGAAGTCTAATGCATTAATTTGAGTATTAATGCGTTAGAAAATAATATAAACTAATATGAGAAAAAGACTAAATTTCACGAAGAAAGAAAGAAGGAAAAATCGTGAAAACGCTACTGGGGTTGCTGGGTTTAAATAGACCACTGTCCTAGAAAATACACTTGCCAGCTCGCCTCGTCAATCCTGCCTCGGTAATGCTACCTTGCATAAGCCAGCTCGCCATTTCCACTTCGTATTTCCCAACTCGCACCTTTCAGCTCGCCAAATTAATCCGGGAATGCCACTTCTCTAATCCAGTTCGCATATGTCACCTCGCATATGTTGCCTTGCCAGACTCTCCTCGCGAACTCTTCCTCGCATATGCCACCTCGGCAATGTTTCTTCGTCTCTTCGCTAAACTCTGCTTCGCGAACTGCCACTTCGCATATTCCCTCTTAGCATAATGCCACCTCGTCTTTCCTCTTCGTCTTTCCTCTTTGCCAAACCTCTTCGCCAAATCCTCTTCGCCAAATCCTCTTCGCCAAACTTCTTCGCCAAACCTCTTCGCCAAATCCTCTTCGTCTTTCGTCTTCGCCAAATCCTCTTCGCCAAATCCTCTTCGCCAAACCTCTTCGCCAAATCCTCTTCGCCAAATCCTCTTCGCACATGCCACCTCGCATATGCCTCTTCACCAATTGCCACCTCGGCAATCTCACTTCGCCACTTCGCATTGTCGACTCGCAAAATGGCACTTCGCATTTTTGCCGGCTCACCACACCAAAATTTCTCTGAGTTAAAATATTTTCTGGACATCTCACACTTAGCCAGCTCGCAAGTAAGTTACAAGTGTCCAAACTTACTGATTCTTGTTACCACTTAAAATAAACATACAGGGGCACAACATATCAAAATTTCAAATCACTAAGACTAACACACAGACCATGGTGACTCTCCAAATTTCATCCAGACTTACTGCCTTAGAATCCATCCGAACAACCCTGAGAAAATCCACTCTCCACTGAGATATACTTATCCAAAAATTCTGAAATTTTACAGCCATCATCACAACACACAAAAGAATATTTTTCATGTTCATACCTTTAGCTAATTCTGTCTCAGTCATTCCCAGTAAATTCAAACAGACATTAACTTCCTATAGAAATATTCAACCAGACCAGTCTTACTCAAATAAATATAACTCATCACTTACACAGAATTTTGCCAAACCATTTTGTAGGATTACAGAACTCACAACTTTCATGTTTTATATTTTATCAAATTATGTCTTTAAAATTATGAAATTAATCTTATAAAATCCTGAAACTGTAAAGATTAAAGTTTCTGAAATTCTCAATATTCACATTTGAAATTAATTCTCCAAACATACAAAATTAATAAAAAAACACTACAAAAATAGCAGATATTATAGAAATCTTATTCAAAAGTAGATCCTCTCCAAAATAAAATTCGCAATCATGGTGCTCAACCTTAATTTTTAATCCGATTACAAAGCTAAATATAAAATTACAAATGAAATAAAAAGAAACAAAAATGGAGAGTAGAAGAGTTTCTAGGAATTGAAACCCTAGAACCATTCTATTACAAAGGAAGAAAAACATAAATTGTCTCGTGTCACACTCTCTTATGCCAACCTTTTAGCTGCCAACTCTCACTTCCTGTGTAATCTTCATCTATTTTTAATAGCAAATTGAATCTCTATATTTGCTTCCCCAATCAAGTTAAATTAGTTGTCAATTTAATTTTCTTCAACCTTTTCATATCCATTTGATTACATTAATCTGTTTAAATTTGAGTTTTATTTTCCTTGACATGCATTATTTTGTATTAAAAGATCACTGCTAGACTGAGCTTTGATTGGGCTTTACGGGTTTGGACAAACATCCATTAAAGGATAGGATCTACGTTCATGAAAATTTTCCATAGCAGTGGATTTCATCCATGACCGTGGGGCGTTCTATGAATAATGTCCTACACTTGCTTTTTGTTGGTTCTAGGCTTCAGTCTAGGCACGTTCTTCTTACTTTCAGCTTCTAATAAAAATACCCACAAAACCAACTTAAATACATAAAATTCTGAGACAGACTTATTGTAATTAATTTATTAAAATTACTAACTAATAATAATAAAGCTAAAATATATTGGATAAATAAGGATAAAAATATGACGAATAATTCTCCTACATTTAAACCTTTGTTTGTCCTCAAATAAATTAAAAATAAAGTACGCCTAGTTTGAAATAATTTAAGGGTTTAAAATATAAGACAAGTAAAATATTAAGTACTTAACATTCTTACATAATAATAACTCATATACTTAAATATATATATATAAGAAATCAAAATTTGAACGTTTTATATGGTGAAGAAGATAGGTTTTTTAAAATTTTTTATTCTCTCAAGTGTTTAGAGTTTAAAGTTAAGGCACTCAATTAAAAATATGTATAATTATAGCCATAGGCTTGCTTGCTCATCTAATCTTCGCTATTAAATCATAAATCTGAAGGTTTTTAATTAGTTATAATGGAGTTTAGATAAATGGTAGGAAACAAGAATTTTAAATAGGCAAAAAGATTCAAGAGCATTTCAATAATATACAAATAAAATATAAGATCACTTATCTTTTTTTTTTTTCCCAATTTTCAAAATATAACCCTAACCCTTTTTATTTCTCAATTCTATATTCATGCCTTAACTCAATTTTAAGTACCTATATATATATACATATATTTTTTTTCTTTTTATTGCAATTTCTCTCTTTCTTTTCTTTTCTTTTCTTTTTTTTTTTTTCTTTTAGTTGCATTTCATAGGTTAATTTTTAACAAGGCATAAATATAATCAATACCATTTAAATACATATAACTTTAATAACCACCCATATATAGATTCCCTTACACTTATTCAACACTCTCATATTATAACACTTGTCATTTATATATATATATATATATATATATATATATATATATTTATGTGTGTGCATTTTAAACGGAATCGGTATAGTTTATTAATCCTGCAGTAAGTCTGAATTTGGTTATTTATTTTGAAAATGTTAGAGAATGAGAAGTCAAAAGAGTGAGCATGGAAAAAGATTCCTTTGTGTAATATAGATTGATAGTGGAAAAATGTAAAGAGATTGGAGAATTTTGATTTAATAGAGATCGAATTGAACCAAACCTGTTCGGACCGTGCTTAGAGAGTAAAGTCCGGATGAAAAGTAGAAATTCACCATAAATATTATAGATTTCTTTTTAATTTGGATTATGGATATGTTGAACCCCTAACTGTATATTTTAAGTGACAAAAGAATCGAGGAGTTAGAATATCTGTAGTGCATTTACGAACTAGGTTAGTATGAAGGGTTAGAGTAGGTCTCCAGCTCAGCATTGGCGATCCAGCATTGCGAAGTGGCATTGATGAGCTGGCCTTGCGAGATGGCATTATCGAGCCGGCATTGCTAAGTGGCATTGGCGAGCTGGCCTTGCGAACTGGCATTGACGAGTTGGCATTGCGAAGTGGCATTGGCGAGCTGGCATGGCGAAGTGGCAATTGTGAGCCGGCATTGCGAAGAGGCATTGTGAGCTGGAAATGGCGAACTGGCATTTGCGAGCCGGCAATGCGAAGAGGCATTGCGAGCTGGGAATGGTGAACTGGCAATTGAGAGCCGACAATGCGAAGAGGCATTGCGAGCTGGGAATGGTGAACTGGCATTTGTGAGCTGGTAATGTGAAGAGGCATTGCGAGCTGGGAATGGCGAACTAGCAATTGCGAGCTAGAATAGCGAATAAAAAATGGCGAAGTAGAAATTTACTGAGGCAGTAGCCTATTTAAAGAGGCAGTAACTGATTATTTTTCCATGATAACTTATATTTCTTCTTTTCTTTTCTCTTTCGTTCTTCTTTTCTCCATAGAAGACAGAAGCAACATCTTCCATTTTCTTCTTCGATTTTTTGCATTTCTTCATCAAATTTATGAGGAAAAATTATAGAAATTTTAAGTACTAGCTATGCTCATCTCTTTTCCATCATCAATTTGTGGAAAAGAGCTGAGGATTTTCAAGAGATATTGAATAGTGGATTTCGGCCCTTTTCAACCCATTTGAGGTAAGGGTTTATTTGTTGGTTTTAATTGACTAATTAGATGTTATTTAGGTTGAAATAGATGGGTTTAGTGTTAATTTACTTAGATTGATACTAATTTGTGGAAATCCCTAAATTTGATAGTTGATTTGAAACATTAAGATATGACTTGATGAATTAGTATTGGATTCCATAAATTGATGTTAGAATTAGTTAATTTGATGTGAATGGATAACTAATTGATGGTTAATTTGATGTATAATTATAGATTGTGGAATTGGAATTTTCAAAGTAGCCAAAATTTGGGGATTTTGTGAAATTGGTTCAATTGGCTAGTGCATTAGCTATTGGAAGTTTTAGGTGAGTTCTACATGCATTATTTAACATGCCTAAATGCTTGAATTGATTATTGGATACCATTTGTGAAAATCCCTAAATGGCTGAACTCTATTGCATTGGTGCTGCCTTTGAATTTCTTTGGTTATTGCTTGAATTTTCATTTCCATTGTCCTATTGGTTTGCAAGCCATAGGCCTACGAATTGAATGCCATTGTCGCCAGTGACATTGGCATGCCAATTGACCCACCATTTTTGGCCACCAAACCAGCTTTTGCTTCTTATCTTTCTCTAATTCCATACTTACAATTATTAATTGTACATTGTATATGACATTGCCAATAAGCATATTAGATAATATATTGATTGATACCGAGCTGACTGTTATTTGATTAACTGTTATCCGGATGCCATTGTTGCTTATGGTATCCCTCGTTATTGACCCTGATATGGTTTTGGCAGAACTACCATTTTGACAGAGTAGTGGAAAAATACTGTCGACCTTATGCACATGGTATTATTGAACCTTAACTAGGAGGGGTTATGGTCTTGGCCATAAGGCATGATCAACCTTATGTTTATATAATACTGACGACCTATGTGGTCCAGTGATATTGATTGTTTGGAAATTGTATGATTTCTTTTCATACAGTCCATCTCATTATCTGCCTTTCCATATGTAACCAAGCATATATGATATTTCTCTGACTTTATTGATACCTTTGTTTATATGATACCCATTATTTATTTCGATGCATGTAAATTCACTGAGTATCATATATACTCATTCTTTATTTGTTTACCCCTTTCAGGAGAGGAGTAGGGTTGCAGAATCCAGTCTTCTATTCTTTGAGGATTCTGCTACAGATTTTCAGATTATATCTATATATTCTATTTTGTATAATAGTTATTTGGTATTCATTATCTAGCTGCTCCATGGGTATGTACGAGTTTGCTAGGAAATGAATATGTATATGATGATGGTATTATTATATTGATGATATTGTGATGATTGATGTTATAGCCAGTTACAGAATGTATAACAGGTTAATAGAATGATTGGTAATTAATGAATATGAATAATATATTGAGGTTTATAGATGATGCGAGTGATACTGGGTTCTACGGGTGCTGGTCACCATTGGCATCTTCTGTGCCCTAGGACCATCACGACTCAGGAAATCGGGTCATGACAAAGGTAGTATCAGAGCACTAGGTTACAGATGAATAGTGATTGTATTACGGAGGAATAGTGATTAGTTACAGAATGGGGTAGAATTAAGTATACCATGGAGCATAAGACTTCTTTTGTCATCTATTGTTGTTATCATCTATTATATGTCTATATTCTGCGTTTTTACTGTATTCTGAGACCGTTTATGTTTTTTTTGAAAGATTACAAATATGTCTGACAACAGGGACAAAGACACCAGGGAGGCTGAGGTTGCCTCCAATGAGTCCCTAGTGAAGGAGATATCAATAACAGAGGGTCCATCTAGATCCCGACGGACTTTAGAGGATTCAGATAGGGGAGATGACCCTTGGAGAGTTGAGATGATGAGGGGTTTGATGGAGCTTAGGAGGGAGATGGTAGAGATGAGGAGAGAGAGACAGCTGCTCCTGTAGTAGTTCAGCCACCAGTGGTACCTGAGGTAGTAGCACCGGCTCTTATACAGCCAGTGGGGGCTCATAAGGAGCCAGCTGCACAGGGAGTCATGAGAGAGATTGAGGAGGGAGGAGTTTCCATGTTTAGCTTTCTGAAGCTAAACTTGCCAGAGTTCAGAGGGGACAGAGGTAGAGATCCGGTTGATTTTCTAGAGGAGGTAGAGAAGGTAGTTAGAAGACTACCTTATTCTGAGCTGAGATCGGTTGAGTTGGTGGGTTTGTTACTTAAGGGGAAGGCCTGGATATGGTTTTCGAGGCATATGGAGACCAGGATATATGAAGAGCACCCATCCACCTGGGCAGAGTTTCGTCAGGGTCTAATAGATGAGTTCATCATTGAGGGTGTGAGGACTTATAATCTGGAGAGATTTGAGCAGCTGGAGTAGGGGGACCGTTCTATAGAGGAGTATGCCAAGGAGTTCATTCGGCTGAGTAGATATGTTGCTCACATAGTACCTACAGAGGCAGATTTGATCAGTAGGTTCAGGAGGGTATTGCATGCTGCCTTGCATAATGCCTTGTTAGCCACAGATTTTGCTTCTTTGACCACAATGATAGACAAGGCTACTCAGATGGAGGAAAAGTACAGGATAGAAAGAGCCAAGAGAGAACAAAAGAGGAAGAGTGGCTTAGGATCACAGAGTAGGAGAGGGGAGAGCAGCTCCCATCCTAGGCAGGCAGAGCCATTACCCAGATTTGAGTAGAGATCTACGGGTAGTAGTCAGAGGAGGAGACTATAGAGGAGGGGTCAGCCAGTGGTTCAGTCAGCACCTGCATACTCTCAAGGTTCTTCTATATCGGTTTCATAGGCACCCAACATTCCTATTTGTGGGTATTGTGGTAGGAGGTATGGAGGGGAGTGCTAGAAGAGGACAGGTGCATGCTTGAGGTGTGGCCAGCAGGGCCATTATATGAACACTTGTCCATTGAGGGCTGATCAGCAGCCATCAGTCACAGTATCTCAGCCAGCAGTTCAGACCAGCCATAATTTAGGCAGAGAGGCAGTAGCCAGAGGCAGAGGTAGGGGAGGTCAGGCTCCCAATGGCAGTCAGGCTCCAGCTGACAGGGGCTAGGGCAGGGTTTTCACGGTCAACACTCAGGATGCTCAGCAATCAGATAATGTTGTCATAGGTACTATTCTGGTTCAGAATGAGGCTGCAGATGCCTTATTCCATTCGGGTGCAACTCACTCTTTTGTGTCACCATATTTTGCACCCAAATTGAATAAGGAGAGGAGGTTGTTAGATATTCCTTTGTCTATTGCTACTCCTATGGGGGATTGTGTGGATGTTGATCACTTCTATCTTGATTGCATTATTGAGATTGATGACCATATTTTACATGTTGATTTGATTGAGTTGCCTGTTCTTGAGTTGGATGTGATACTGGGTATGGATTGGTTGACTAGACATCGGCCAGTGATAGATTGTTATAGGAAAAGGATTAGATTTCAACCTGAGGGGTAGCAGGAGTTTGAGTTTCAGGGTGATATTCGGGAGTTCTGGGTTAACCTTATATCTACTATCCAGGCTCGGAGGTTGATAGGGAGAGGTTGTTCAACCTATTTGGCTCATGTGGTGGATGTACAAAGGTCTTCTGTATGATTGGATCAGATACTGGTGGTTCAGGAGTTCCTTGATGTATTTTCTGAGGAGTTGCCAGGATTGCCCCCTGATAGGGAGATTGAGTTTGAGATTGAGGTGCATGCAGGCACAGACCCAATATCCATTCCACTTTACAGAATGGCTCCAACAGAATTAAAGGAGTTAAAGATTCAGTTACAGAAGCTATTAGATAAAGGGTTTATCAGACCTAGTAGTTCTCCATGGGGTGCACCGGTTCTGTTTGTGAGAAAGAAAGATGGCTCTTTGAGGATGTGTATTGATTATAGGCAACTGAACAAAGTCACAGTGAAGAATAAGTATCTATTGCCACGGATTAATGACTTATTTGATCAGCTGCATGGTGCCAGCCATTTTTCTAAAATTGATTTGAGGTCTGGGTACCATCAACTGAAGATCAGGAGTGGAGATATACCCAAGAATGCTTTCAAAACCCATTATGGTTATTATGAGTTTTTGGTTCTACCATTCGGGTTGACAATTGCTCCAGCGGTTTTTATGGATCTGATGAATAGAGTGTTCAGGTCATTTTTGGATAGGTTTGTCATTGTATTCATTGATGGCATACTTATCTATTCTAGGAGTGAGGAGGAGTATGTGGAGCATTTGAGGATCGTATTACAGACACTTCGGGAGCATCAACTGTATGCTAAATTATCCAAGTGTCAGTTCTGGTTGTCTGAGGTGTGCTTCTTGGGGCATATTATATGCAAGGATGGGATTATGGTGGATCCTTAGAAGATTGAGGCGGTTGCTAACTGGCCACAGCCTACCAGTATTTCAGAAGTACGTAGCTTTCTGGGTATGGTGTCACGACCAACTTAGGAGTCGCGACGGTCTTAGGGTACAGGTGATGCTTATGCTATCAGTACCATGAAGAACCCAAATAACTGTACTATATGGAATTTAATTCACTAACAAGCTTAATATGGCTTGACAACTTTATAAAAATTTGGACAGCATCTCCTTTGTATAAGGAGTATGCCAAAAGAAAAACACACAAATAAAACACTTCTACTAAATACTTCAACCTCTATTCTCAATTCAATGATCCCTCTGGATCTCCAATATCAACTCAATATAATCACATTTGTATATCAAGCAATTTCCACATATATATCATATCATAAATATCCATAATATAATTATTATGCAAAACTATAAAGATGCAAGCATAAACATATATGTACACTACTCTTTAATTTACAGTACCATAGAACCTCTATACTGTACAATTATTTACATCTACTTTTGGAACTTGAGTTTTACATGATCAACTAGTACTATTCCAAGGTAGGAGTAGGGGATGCCAATGGAATGCGTACCTCACTGCAGACATGAAAATGATAATCACTGAAGGGGGGTGAGTATAAAAATACTCAGTGAATCCAAATGTATAAAAATACAGTAAATGATCATGAAATAATGGTCATTCAAATGTGGCTTGTAGAATCAATATAAGATAATAAATATATAATAAAATATAAGATAATAAATATATAATAAAGCAATAATATGTATATATATCAATATAGATATCCATATAATATAACAAGTAAATAGTAATACAAATACCCGTATACATATTCATGTAAACATCTGTATCGATATTAATATAAGAATCTCTGTAAACATCCAGATACTTATCTATATTGGTATCTAGATTCATATCCATATAATATTCATGTAAATATTCATATCTAATATCAAGTGAAGAAATATCAAATATTCAATGAATGAGTCAATGCATATATGATATAACAGGTATGGGTACTGTGAAAAGTACAATTGTACTGATTTAGCACAATTATAATTTTTAATACAACATTCTTCCACACCATTAGTGCTCTATCCACCCATTCGTAAGAGTGATCGGCTCTTATGGCTAGAGTACGTCATCCCCCTCTAGCTGAGGCCTGTATAAAAACTAGTATGCATACGGTCGATGGATTTACCCGCTATACCATCAAGATAGCCCTGTTATGATATCATATGGGAGTGTCTCCATATACAATGTAAATAGCACAAATATAGCTCAAATAGATCTTATATAGATGAAGAATGATCATATATACATATATAAAGAATAATGGAGCAAATTGGAAAGTTATCAAAAAATTTCTCGA
>CANXYC011530240.1:0-22251 GCA_948193065.1 Aleurites moluccanus | reverse complement strand
TTCATTTTCTATCATTATCATAAGTAATTAATAAGTAAATATTTATACTTATTTCAAAATTAATTAATTAAGCCAATAAAAATAAATTTATACTCAAAATATACACAAAGAATGTTTAGGAGAAATGATGGGTGTTACATTTTTGTTGTTTCACCATGGATGATCAATTGCAGAATTTAACTCTCATGGATGACGAGTAGGAAGAGATGGAGTTGGAAGGCTTTTCTGAGAATATCTCCCTAGAAACTTTTGAGTTTTGTCTAGTGGGTTGTTTCCTTATTACCAAAACTTTTAATTTCTTAGCCATAAAAAATAGAATGGTGAGTATATGGCAACTAAGGAAGGGGTTGTGTGTTAAGGAACTTCCTTCGCAGTGATATTTATTTTAGTTTTTTCATCAAGTTGATATGAACAAAGTATTAGTAGGAGGACCGTGGTCGTTCAATGGTTAATTGTTGTTGCTCTACAAATTAGTTCTAGGAGAGGTTCCTGCACATGTTCTAATTAATTTTGTTTTGTTGTGGGTTCAAATTTATGACCTGCCTATTGGTTATATGGCATAGAGTATAGGGAAACAACTAGGTAATTTCATTAGAACCTTTATTGAGTATGACTTGCAGAATTTCTCTGTAGTTTAGCGTAACTATATGTGTGTGAGGGTTTCTATTGATGTCCAGCAATCGATGAAATGGATGAAGAAGATAAAGAAGCCTGGGGATATTTGGATTTTTATGTTATTTAAATATGAAAGGCTTCCGACTGTTTACCATATATGTGGCCTTTTGGGACATTCAGAAAAAGCTCTGTGAAGTGTTATTTCAAATACTTGAGAGTGAGATTAAGAGGGAGTGGGGTCTTTAGTTGCGCGCTTCCACTAGACATCAATTTGATGTAAGTGGAAAGCGGTGGTTGCGTGACGGTGGTACATGAGATAGTGATCAGAGATGGAAGTCTCCTACTATTGGGGCAGTTGCGAAGGAGGGGATGCGTGTGGCTATTGGAGATAAGGTGGTTTCTGTTACGGATGCTAGTTTTAATTTACCTCAATCTGTAGGCGGGAATGTAGAGGTGGTACCTAGTACATGTAAGCAATTGCTGCTTGGTGGGTCCGGTTACTCTGCTCAATTGAATTTGGGTGCAGATGGGTTGGGCTGTGGAGAAGTAGGTCTTGAGCTACTGGAAGAAAGGAAACAACATAGGCAGTCTTCTGTACAAGGCACGATTGATATGCCTGTAGAGCAACCTACTAAAGTACACTCTGAACAACAAAATGAAGCCTTGGATTCATCTTTTTTATTGGCAAGAACTGGTCTCCAATCCTATCAATAGCCATGAAAATATTAAGTTGGAACTGTCGAGGTTCGGGCAACGCTCGCACAGTTCATGCTCTTTTAGAGCTTGTGTTTTCTAATCTGCCTGATGTGGTGTTCTTGATGGAGACTTTGTGTTCTGAAGCAAAATTTATAGAATTGAAAGCTAAGTTAAAATATCAAAATCATTTTGTTGTTAATCGGATGGGTCATAGAAGGGGCCTTGCAGTTTTGTGGAAGGATAGGGATATGTTTAATATAATGGGTTATTCGCATAATCATATTGACATGCGAAACAGGCTGTAAATTCTATGGTATGGAGATTAACTTGTTATTATGGGTTTCCTGAACACAGTAGGAGGCAGACTGCTTGGAATTTCTTATGGAGCTTGTCTCATTTATCTCAGTTGTCTTGGTGTATTCTAGGTGACTTTAATGATCTCTTGAGCCAAGACTAGAAATGTGGTGAACACCCTCATCCAAATTGGTGCATCAGTGGCTTTCAGGAAGCAGTCACAAACTGTTTAATTTATGATATTCATATGGTGGGGTATGAGCTCACTTAGGAAAGAGGGCGTGGAACACTAGCTTTTGTTAAAGAAAATTTGGATAGAGCTATAGCATCTTCGGGGTGGTATAGTTTGTTTCCCTCTTCCATGTTATATAATTTGTGTGCTCCATGTTCAGATCACTCGCCCCTTTTATTGGAAACAAAGATGGTGCATCGGATAAGGCGAACTCCTTGTTTCAAGTTTGAGATTGCGTGGCTTCTAGAGAGTGGGTTGGAGGATGTGGTGCAACAGGGTTGGTTTGGGATTTCAGATGGTTCACTACTATACCGAATTTCAAATTGTGGTCGTGTACTATCTGGTTTGGGTAAGACAATTACAGGAAAGTTTCAGTTTAGGATTCGCTATTATCAAGAGAGGATAACAATGTTGAGAGGGGATGCTAGTATGTGCATGGCTGCCGCAATGAATGATGCACACAATGGTTTGGTTGATGTGTTGGCCCAGCAAGAATGTTACTGGAAACAGAGGTCGAAAGTGTTTTGGCTAAAGGAAAGGGATGGTAATATTAGGTATTTTCATGCAACAACTACTAATAGACGAAAAAGGAACTACATTTGGTGCATCCAAGATGCTCATGGGGTGTGATGTGAGGATGAGGCCAGTATGAACTCAATGGTGTTGGATTATTTTTCAAATATGTTCAGCGTAAGTGTGAGTTTAGCAAAGGATGTGTTAGATGCAGTCTCCTGTCTAGTGTCAGATTCAGATAATACTTTTCTACTGTCTCCTTTTACCTCGGATGAGTTTTCAGGTCTCCATTAATCAGATGAATCCAGACAAAGCGTCAAGTCCTGACGGTATGAATCCTGCTTTTTTTCAAAAATTCTGGCATATAATTGGTCCTGGGATAGTTCATGAATGTAAGCAATGAATGGAATCTAAAATAGTACCATCCACTCTAAATGATACTATAATTGTTTTGATTCCTAAATGTGATAACCCATGTAGTATGAAGGATTTGCGTCCCATTTCATTATGTAATATATTATTTAAGCTTATGTCTTAGTGTTGGCTAATAAACTGAAGAAATTGCTACCTGGTATAATCTCTTTTGCTCAATCTGCTTTTGTTGCTAGTCGGTCTATATCAGATAATATATTGGTGGCTTTTGGATTATTATATTTTAGGAAAAACAAAAGGTGTGGAAATAAGGGTGAGGTTGCGTTGAATATTGATACTAGCAAAGCTTATGATTAGGTTGACTGAAGTTTCTTTAGGCAAATTTTGTTTAAGCTAGGTTTTCATACTGATTGGGTGAAGCTTGTGATGGTTTTTGTTTCTACTGTTAAGTTTCATGTTAGTTTTAATAGTAATTTATTGGGGCCAATTATTCCTTATAGGAGCCTCTATCAAGGTGATCCATTGTCCCCTTATTTGTTTATTCTTTGTGTGAAAGGGTTGTCGTCAATTCTGAGTAGCGCAGAAATAAGGGGTTGGATTCATGGTTGAGGGGCTCCATCAGTTTCTCTCTTGTTGTTTGTTGATGATAGATTTTTTTTTTTTTTTAAAAAAAAGCTACTAGAGGATTGGCACAGTCTATGAAGGATATATTGGTTCTATATGAGCAAGCTTCGGGACAAGCAGTTAATTTTCAAAAATCTAGTATTTTTTCAGTCCCGATAATGAGGGTGTTATGTATGAAGTGAAAGGTGTTTTAGGGGTTTAGTTGTCCTTGCATCAAGGCAAGTATCTGGTTTTGCCTTCTTTTGTTGACCATAACAAAAAAGTTATTTTTTTCTTTTTTGAAAGATCGTGCATGGCTGCATTTTGGGGGGGTGGCAACACAGTTTTTTTTATCTAAAACTGGCAAGGAAGTTCTTTTGAAGTATATAGTTTAAGCATTGCCTGTTTATTGTACGAGTATTTTTTTTGCTTCCTATATCTTTATGTGATGAATTACAAAAATGATGAATTCTTTTTTGTAAGGTTCGGCGGGTGATGGGAAGAAAGGGGTGCACTGGTATAGGTGGCAGATGTTATGTGTCCAGAAGGAATGGGGAGGTTTAGGTTTTCGAGATCTTTTTTTTTTAATCTTGCAATGTTGGTAAATCCTGAATGAAATTTAATTTAGAATCCCAAAACTCTAGTTACACGGGTTCTCAAAGCTAAATATTTCCCATCAGGGGATTTTTTATCAGCCTCTATTGGCCACAATCCAAGTTTTACTTGGAAGAGTATTTTAGCAGCGCAAGTATTGTTAAAATAGGGTTATCGGTGGAGAGTGGGAGATGGGTTAAGGATTCAGGTTTGGTCTGACCCGTGGTTGAAAGCATCGTATGGTTTTTATGTTCAGATTGTACCAAGTATTGAATTTGATGATTTGAAAGTTGTAGATTTAATGATTCCTATGCGTCGAGAATGGGATGTGGAATTGCTAAATGAAAGTTTATTTGGCGTGATATGGAGGCTATATGCTTAATTTCAATATCCAGGTTCCTATATCGCCTGATAGTGTGATGATTCCTTGGTTTTTTGTTGTTTTATCTTCAACAGGTGCAACAACTGTGGAATTTGTGTCAATGGTATTGCGGAGCATATGGAATTATAAGAACTTTTTTTTATGAAGGACTGATGCAGTGTATGCTCAATGTTTCCTTGATTTTGGCCTGGGTTTTTTTGCGAGATTGGAAGCAAGCTAGAATGCGCTCCAGTAGGAGTTGCGAATTGGTGTTGGAGCAGTCGTAACAGATGCAAATGGTGGTTTTGTTGTTGGCTTTACTACAATATTAAATTTCTATTGCTCAGTGAAGGAGGCGGAGGCAGTGGCTATTAGGGAAGTCCTATCATGATTGCACCAATATAATTTTGATTCTATTTCATTCGAAAGTAATGTTGAAGTTATGGTACATATGATGAATAATATTTCCTATGATATTTCTGAATTTGGCATTTTAATTAGTGAGTGTAGGGATTTGTTGAGTCAATTTAATAATGTTTCTTTGTATTTTGTTCAGAGACAAGTCAATATGGTGATGCATGTTTTGATCTGCTTATCATATAATAATGCTAGTCTTTCTTTGATTCTTTAGGGAATTTTTCAACATAATGTATTGAGTTCTTAATTTTAATATTATGATTCTTTATTTTTAAAAAAATAAGGGAAACATTTTATTTGTTCCCCACTTTTTTTTGTTATATCAAAACTCTAGCTAAATACCATAATAATAAAATATATGCGAGAAGCCAAAAAAAAAAAAAGAAAAAGAAAAAAGGCAATGAAAGTTAATTAACTTTTAAATATATATTTTTCTTCTCTATTTGTCCTATTATTATTATTAAATTATAAAGAATTTAAGTTTTGTTCTATTATCTTAAAAAATAAAATCAATGAATTTTAATAAAATATTATTAATATCGTCTCTAAAACTATAAAATCTCATATTATAATATGAAACAGCTGCTTGTGCTTTGTATTAAAAATGGCTATTATTCATGTGTTTTCCAATACACAAAGTGAACTTATTTATACAAGTAAAAAAATATTAAAAATATCAGTTACAACAAATAACGGAACCACTAAACAACAAATAGAAAATAAAGGAGCCACTAAAACAACTACTTACTAAAAAATAGAAATGCTAAAGAATAGGTCAATTAGTTTATCATCCCCCGCAAATGAAGCCGTGGGGTAAACGGCAAGCTTGAGACGAAGATTGGAAAAACTTGGTGAGGAGAGAGGTTTGGTGAGGAGATCTACAACTTGCTCCGCAGAAGGTAAAAAACAAACTGATATAAGATGTCGAGCAACCAAATCACGAACGAAATGAACATCTAGCTCAATGTGTTTGGTTCATGCATGAAAAACTGGATTAGATGCAAGATATGTAGCACCAAGATTGTCACACCATAAAATGGGAGATGAGGAAAGAGAGATCTGCAACTCAGAATAGAGAGAAAGTAACCAACGAATTTCAGCAGCTGCAAAAGCAACTGCTCGATATTCAGCCTCAGTACTAAAGCATGCAACTGTAGTCTGCTTCTTAGAATACCAGGAGATTAAGTTGGGGCCAAGAAAAACACAATATGCACTAGTAGACTTTCTATCATCAGGGCACCCTGCCCAATTTGAATCAGAGAATGTATCAAGAGTGAGCGATTTACAAGGCTGAAAGAATAAATCATGATATATGGTGCCCTTGAGATAGCGAAAGATACACTTCACAGCAGTCCAATGGGCATCTGAAGGACAATGAAGAAATTGGGCAACCTTATTGACAGCAAAACTAATATCAGGACGAGTTATAGTGACATATTGTAGAGCAACAACAACATGCCGATATAAAGTTGGATCAGGTAATGGAGAACCAATAAATTTGGATAATGGAGCATTTATGGCCATAGGTGTAGAGCATAGTTTTAAATTCTCAAGTTTAAGACGAGACAAAATATCTAGAATATATTGCTTTTGTGGAAGTAATAATCCAGAGTTTTGAGAATGAACCTCAATACCAAGAAAATAGTGGAGAACACCCAGGTTGCGTAAAGAAAATTTAGAAGCCAGCTCATTGATAATAGTGGTAATAGCAGAGGCAGAAGACCCAGTAATCAGAACATCATCAACATAAACCAAGAAATATATGAGTTGTGAGCCCATTTTTCGAACAAATAAGGAAGAATATGATCGACAACAGTCAAATCCAATGGATAGCAACACACTATTTAACTTGGAAAACCAAGCGGGAGGAGCTTTCTTGAGGCCATAGATGGTTTTGTTTAATTAGCAAACATAATTAGGAAATTACGGACTCACAAAGCCAAGAGGTTAAGCCATAAAAACAGATTCATCCAAATCACCATTGAGAAAGGCATTATGAAAATCCAACTGTGTAACAGACCAACCAAAACTTAGAGCCAAAGACAAAATTACCCGGACAGTAGAAGGTTTTACAACTGGACTAAACACCTCATCATAATCAACACCTTCAGATTGCAAATATCCCTTGGAAACTAATTTGGATTTCAGACGTGAAACAGATCCATTGGAGTTTCTCTTAATTCGATAAACCCACTTGCAACCAACAACATTACAATTTTTAGGTAGAGGCACAAGAGTCCAAGTGCAGTTAGCAATAAGTGCATCAAATTCATCCTGCATAGATTGTCTCCACAAAGGGTCAGCAATAGCATCTTTAAAGGTACGAGGCTCGATAACTGTGGGTGTAATGGTTTTAGTTTGTAGGAGTATATGATCAGGAAATTGTTTGACACGATGAGTGTTGTCTTGGTTTCGGGTGACCATAGGATGAGGGATGTGGGGAGTAAGAGTAACTGTAGGCATGGTAGTAGATGAGATATTAGAGAAGGAATGGACTTCAAAGGAAGGGGAGTTAGGTGGTGATGTAGAATGGTGTTGAGTAGGAGAAGTATTTGAATTGTGAACAAAAAAAGGAAGGGTAGCAATTTGGTGAGAAGGAGATATATGGGTAGTGAGTAAATGGGCCTGACTAAAAGGGAATTGATTTTCAATAAATCTAACATGTCTAGAGATGAACAATTTATCGGTAGAAGGATCATAACACTTATAACCTTTATGGACCAAAGAATAACCCATAAACACACATAGAGAGGATTTTGAGGAAAGTTTATCATCTCACAATGCAAAAGAAAACGAAAACATAAGCAACCAAACACACGCAAAAATGAAAAATCAAGAGATTTGTGAAAAAGTACTTGATAAGGAGACTTGTTGAATAGAAGAGGAGTGGGGAGACGGTTTATGAGATAACATGCAGTAGCTGAGTGCTTTTGGCCAAAATATTTTGGGCATTGATGAGTGTACTAAAAGAGAAATAACAGTCTCAATTAAATGACGATTTTTTCACTCGGAAACTCCATTTTGTTCAGGAGTATAAGGACAAGAAATGTGATACGAAATGCCACAATGTTGTAGGAATTGTTGAAAAACACCTTTAATCAGTTCTGGGGCACCCTCACATTGAAAAATTTTAATTTTTTTTTGAGAAATAATTTTCAACTTAAAGCTTGAATGATTTGAAACAAGATAAGGCATATGACTTGTAAACTAAGGGAAATAAACAAGTATAACGACTAAAGTCATCCACAAATATAATAAAATATTTAAAACCAAATTTTGAAGAAACAAGAGTTGGACCCCAAATGTCACAATGTATCAGATTTAATGGAATATTAGAACGTGATACGCGTAAATCAAAAGGAAGGCGACTGCTTTTAGACATAAGACAAGAATTACAACAATTATTTACAGCTAAGAAATCAGAAAATAAATTGCTAGTTGAATGACAAATTGTAGATAAAATTTTGGAAGATGGGTGACCACATCGCAAATGCCAGATTGCAGAAGGCACACGTTGTGAAATGTAAGCTGTAGGTGGTATTGAAAGCGAAAGTATGAGATGATAAAGATTTCCCTTAATGTCCCCTTGGAACAGAATTATTCCTGTGTTGAGATCCTTCATAAAATAACCAAACGGTGATAATTCAATGGAACATGAATTATCTTTTACAAATTGTACAACTGAAAGTAGGTTATGAGATATGCCAGGTACTACTAAGACATTTTTCAAGTTTAATTGTTTATTTGGAAAGGGAATATGCACAGACCCAGTGTGAGAAATTTGTAAACACTTACCATTGCCAACCATTACTTGATCATTACCATTGTATGGTTGAGGAGCATGAACAATAGAGGCATCTGATGTCATATGGGATGTTGCTGCACTATTTGGGAGCCAATCAGCAGATATTGAAAGGGAAAAATTACATAAATCAACAACTAGATTGTCAGAGGGATAACCAATTGGAGGAGTAACTGAATTGTAGTTTTGAGATTGAAGATGCATTCCCGCAAATGCCTGAGGGAGTGTGTTTGGTATTGAAAAAAAATGAACTCCATTATTCCGAGAAGGTGCATATCGAAACCTGCATTTTGATGTTGTATGATTGTCTTTGGCATAAATTTGACATTTGACATTTTGAGAACCACTTCCAAAGGAGAAATTATTTCCACGTCCTTGACCAGTTCCACGATTAAATCCACGACCTTGATAAGTTGAGGTAGAATTTTTACCATTTGAACCCCCATTAAAATTGCGTTTGAATTGACACTGTGAAGGATAAGTAGAGGTGTACAGAGTTGTTGGAGGTTCAGATGAGCTGGGAGAAAGATGATGCCTGGATAACCTCTCTTCATGAATTAAAAGTTTGGCCCGAAGCTCAGCAAATGTAGGTGGATCACTTCTATTCTCAATGGCCACAGCAAATGATTCAAATTCAGGACCCAAACCATTGAGAGTGTAAAGAACTTTATCATCATCGGACACAGTTTCATCAATTGCATCTAAAGAGTCAGTGATTTGCTTGACTTCATCCAAAAAATTGGAGATTGATTTGTTACCTCTTTGAAGAGTTTGGAGTTTTCGTTTAAGCATAGATTTTTTGGCTTGTGATTGGTGCATAAAGTCTTCTTCAAGGGTCAATTACGTGCAGAAGAACAACCAATAGTTTTTCTTGCACTAGTCAATGTTAGTGTAGCATTGAGACAGCTGCAAACAAATCGATCAATTTTTTCCCATGAGACGAATTCTTTAAAGGGTGGATCACTTCGTGTTGGTTGTTTGACTTCACCATTGATATATCCAGCCAGACCTGTAGAAATGAGTATGGACTTTGGTTGGAACTTCCAAATAAGGTAATTTGAATAATCTAATTTTTCAGCAACAAAGTTGGTGATATTTGTAAATGAAGGTGTCATAGAGTTCAAATGGGTAGCCATGCTTGCAGTTGGATCTGTCATGTTTTGTGTTTGTGTGTTGATTGTATGTAGTTTTTGATATGGTTTAAGGTTTTATCTCAAAGCAGTACTTTTGTGTGTTTTGATGTATTTAAGTGATGCTGCTCTTTTGCTTTTGGTTTAAAAAAAAATGGACTTTTGTCCCAAAAGGGCTCTGATACCATAAAATAGCTGCTTATGCTTTGTATTAAAAATGGCTATTATTCATGTGTTTTCTAATACACAAAGTGAACTTATTTATACAAGTAAAGAAATATTAAAAATATCAATTGCAGCAAATAACAGAACCACTAAACAACAAATAGAAAATAAATGAGCCACTAAAATAACTACTTACTCAAAAATAAAAATGCTAAAGAATAGGTCAATTAGTTTATCATAATATCTGTCCTAGATTAACAGAAAAAAAAGAAAAAAAAAGAAAAGAAAAAGCAAATGTACAAATTTTAAAGGTAAGCAATGCAAGCTAAACAAAATCCCGAAAAATCACTCCCTATCATCCATTTTTCAGATTTCAATTTTCCCATCAATGGTGGATTTGTAGATAATAGTTCTAGATTTTTTTTTTTTATGTTTTTTCCAATTTCTTATTTCTATGACTCACTTTTTGACCTTATAATAATAATAATAAAATTTATAATTTGCTAATTTTTTAAAAAATATTTATCATAATTTTAGAATTTTAATTTATTTCATTTTGAGCAATGAAAGTAAAATTTAACATCTACCCAGTCTCGCTTTATGATTAGATTAAGACACCAATTATTTTAATTTCAATTATTATGAAGTGATCAAAATTGAAATAAAAATAATTAATTATTGTTTCAGAGAAAAGTATTGTATTATTCTATTTTTTTACTATATTCCCGGGCCCAAATCAGGCCCAAAACACAGTCGGCCTGGTCCAATATATGGGCAGTTATACAAGTCCAAGCTTGCGAACCAATATTATATGTCAGTAAAATTTCGATATTTTTCACCGTTATTATTATTATTACAAATTTATAACAAAAAATTCATTCCCGCCTATATTTTGGTTCTGATTTGAAATCTGCGTTGGCCTCTGTTCGTGTCTCTGAGTTTTAGATTCAGGTTTGCCAGTTTCTATAATTCGAAATCGATTCAATTACTTGAATGGTTGTTAAGTTAATTATATCTATCATCAAAATTCTCTGGATGAACCCTCATTTATCAGTTTAATGTAGAAATTTACTTTGATTGTATCTATATTTGTAAAAGCAAGGTTATAGTGTGAGAATAGACATAAAGTTGTCTTTTACTATCTTCAGAATTTGCAGGAACGCTGAATTCCATGAAAATTGCTAAGAAGCGAATGGAAAAGATGGGTGAAGCTCCCACAGAACTTAAAGTGGGTACTCATGTTGGTAAATCTACTAACAGAACTAGGGGGCGATGTCCCATACCAGCAGGTTTGGCAATTTAATCAAAGTTTAATCCTTGCATTACTTTAAATTGGCAATTGAAAGCTGACTTGTCTATATTGCACATAAACATGTAATGAGTAATTTGGTTCAGTTCTCTTTTCAAAACTTGGGATTGACATTTAAGGATCTATTCGTGCTTGTTAATCTTACATTGCATGGTGTTCTACTAAATTTATCTGTAATTGTGTATTCTGTTTTTAAATATTCTTTCTATTAGGGAAAATTGAAGAACAATTGGTTGATAAAGACAAGCATTCTTCACCTTCTGGTTCAGCTGAAGCATTATGTCCTCCTCTTTTAGACAGAGGTAAATGTTCTGTTGAAACAACTAAGGGATTACCTATACCTGAGCAATATCTGGAGCAATGTCACCCTTCTGCAAAGATCAAGTTGCAGCTTTTTCCGTTGGATGAAGTCACTGGCATGGGATTGCTAAAGGTAAAATTGTGAAACATTCATGTGTCTAACAAGATCGGAAATTCCTCAAAGAATATATATTTGAAAGTTGAATTTTCCACACAGGATGGGTATCATCCATACTTGGAACTCACTCTAAGTGCATGAAAAAAGATATCTTCTGTGCTTAAGCACCTGAATTGCAAGTGGAGTGGTTCAAGCATTGCTACTGGGGAGCCCATTCTTTTCCCTCACACTGTATCTGAAGATTTAGCTAGTTGCAGATGGACATTGAATGATGGCAATCTCGGTGCAGGAGATGTCTATGTGGCTATTGGAAGCCCTTCTATCTTCCGCTTAAGGTCTTGCAACTTATCAGTTTCTCTTATATTTTGTAATTTAGTAATTACTTTGAATTCCTGACTTCATCCATTGTTAAGGTATGGCTGGTTCTCTGACTGTAAAAATAAATATCATCTTCTCTATACTTCATTCTTTATATAATTTACTAGTTTAAATATTAAGCAATTTTTTGACCCTAATACATGTGAAAAATATTTCTCTGGATTCAGCATTTATGGCTTAGATCAACGATACAAAAAGATAAGCTATTAGGATAATCTAGAATGTGTGTTTTAAAATTTGTAAAAGTTGTTTGGGAATTTTTGTGATTTGATTGCCCAAAATAACCTAACTGATGTCAATTTTATACACAAGTATCTTTGAATTAGCACTTGAATGAAATTTAAGATTTCTATGCTTCTATATGAAGGTCTAGTTTGAATATACTTCTTAAATGTTGTTCCTTTCTGAAAATTGCTTATTTGGATATAAATAGTGCAATGAGGGGAAGATGCCCAGTGGCATAGGACAGTCAGTGTATCTGTGGATGATAGTTTAACTAACGTAAGTATTGGAGGCCTGCTATCAGAAGCATCGTTGCAGGGTAAGTTCAATAATTGTGATACGAAATCAGATGGAAGTAATGCAGGCTTGCAGCCATCTTAGTTAATCTCCGATTCATTTGATGCTTTTATCATGTCTCAAGTAAATCATTCCCAAGCTCCAAGGTTGCCTTCTCATGTTTCAAGCTCATCCATTTTGGATGCCGAAGACACTTGCGATGCATTTCCTTTTCAAAAATCCTCTTCATTGGGCAAAGATGGTCTTGCATGGGGTGGAAGTGCTTATTCTCGTGCCTGCAGCCAGGATGTTGTCTCCAAGTCATTTACATATGAAAATATCAGTGAAGTTTCCTCAATTTTATTTAGTGCTCCACTATTATAATTTACATTTCCAAATCTGACTAAGAGTGCTGATTGTATGGATTAATTTGTCATGACTTAATTCTTTAGTTGAAAGGTTGTGAAGTTCAATATTGCTTGCTAAGTTATAATCAGACATTGTAAGTGCCCCTTACGTGTTAATTAACCATGTTTTTTGATGTTAATATTAGTCAGGTTCTTAAGTTTTTATGTACATACGAGCTCTGATAATTGTTATATTGATTCTTTGGTTAAGATAACTTTCCTGGATCATTTTCTAGATTATTAGTTCAGTAAAAAAGAATTATTTCAAGTAGTTGATACGATGGCTACTCTTCTCAAGGATCCAAGATTTTTAATAAACTCGTAAAGACTTTTTGTTTCTTTGTTTTGCAGGTCAACATCCAATCTGGTACTCCATAAGGCCATGGTTGTCAAGAATCTGAAACAAACTTGTCACTTTGTTCTCGAATTTATAATGACGAAAGCAGCTCTGGTCAAATGAGTACTTGAATTTATAATTATGATTAAAATGTTCTTATTTATTCTCCAAATTCAAAAAAAAAAAAACTCCTTAAAATTTGCTAATTTATTATTTTGGTGTAATGATGCTGACGGATTCCTTGGGACCCTTTGATCTTGGCCTATCTTCTTATAGAAAGATTATTAGTGGTGACAGTTTAAGCTTTAGCAGAATCATTAGCTAGCGGACTGTCTGCATTGCAACAACTCCTTCGGAGATTGAAAGATGAAGTTGGAACTTACAGGTGATGGAAACTGAAATGAATAAGCTAACACCTGATACCAGACAGAGAGAGAGAACACAAAGTATCGACTTTTGAACTGTTTATGCGTTCAAGTTTAATTATTTACTCGTTAGCCTATTTGCAATTGAAAAAAAAAAGCCAAGGTAGGATAAATTTTTAATATCCTTAAGATCTAATTTTGAGGGTAAATTTGAGTTTCCCATTGTTGATATTGATTATAGTGCTATGCTTGTGCAATGAACTTGCCTCCTTTGGATGCTCTTATTTCTTACTTGCATATTTCAATTTGCAGTCTAATTGCAAATGCAATACATGTTATTTTGCTTAAACAAACGAAATCCTACAGTTACCTTTTTTTTACTCCAGTTTTTACTAATTATTATCTCCTAGTTACATGTAGTCATTTTTTTTTTTGGGTTTTGTTGATAAGATAACAATATTACGGGTTAGTTTTTGAGTATTATTATGAGTTAAACCCTTTTCAATTACTTGTTGAAATATAAAAGAGACTACAGTTACAATTATATTCTTAAATTACCAAATTGGTGACCTTTCAAGAGATCTAATTAAAATTATGCACAAACTTGAAACAAGGAAGTCTGAGAAATAGATGAATTACATAACTTAGTATTATGCAATTCCTAATCGAAGGAGAGAAAACCAAGACCAGGAATATTATAAAATACATATATAAATCATCGAGCTGAGTCATTATGCAATTCCTAATTGATGAAGGACAGAAAAACAAGACAGGAATGTTATAAAATACATATATAAATCATCGAGAATACAGCACAAGTCATTGATAATGGAGGAAAGAAAGAAAGACAAAGGGCAATGTTGCCACTGGTGATGAAGGCGAAGAATGCAGAGGCAAACAAAACATTCCAAAGGAATGCCGGCCATAGGGCGGCCAAGTATAATCTTTCTAAACACATTTTCTTCTTATATGATCGAATAATAATAATAATATTTTCAAACTTGCTCATTTTATCTCTACTATGTCACCTAGCAATCACCGGAGCTTTGATTCTCCACGTAAAGTTGAAGATTTTGAGAGATGGGTTGTGTTCTTGGCAGGAGTTCAACAACATCTCCTGTTAATCATAGGCTAGAGAAGTTGAAACAAGAAAGAGCATATGTTGGTAGAGCAAATGGGAGTGATCCTGCTACCGGTGGTAAGTTGTTTAGGCAAGAAGGACATAATAATAAGAGAATTGTAGCAATTAATGGTCATAATAATAATGATAATGGAGGTGGAGAGAAATTATTGGTTGGTAGAGAAGGGTTAAAGAATGGTGGTGGTGGTGGTGTTGGTAATGTCTCACAAAGAATTACGTTGAAGAAAATTGGTGCAGATGAGCTTGTTGATGGTTGGCCTAAATGGCTTATTGATAACATTCCTAGAGAGGTTTTGGCTGGTTTGGTTCCTAAAAGTGCTGATTCTTATGATAAACTAGCCAAGGTTAGTGCTATATTTTTGCTCAAGTTTCATATTGGTAATGATCATAAGCATCCTTACATAATTATTTTATTTCTTTTGTTAATTGAATTTTGATCATATCCGAACCTAAAATCTCATGATTCAGGAGACTACCCTTTAGTATATTATCAAAAGCGCTGTTAGGTGTAGCTAGGTGCGATATCATGTTGCACTGTGGGTGCGTATGATCGGCTCTAAATTATAATTACATAAACTACATATAAAATCACATCAAAGTTGGTTGACATTGTTGCTGTCGCCTCTTGCACTACCTAGATTTTTCGTATTATTAATACAAAATACTCTTTATCATTTGAATTTTAAAGTATTCAAATTAAATTTTTATATTGCAGGTAGGGCAAGGAACTTATAGCAATGTGTATAAAGCAAGAGATAGAGAGACGGGAAAAATTGTTGCTTTGAAAAAAGTTCGGTTTGACACATCTGAGTCTGAGAGTATCAAGTTTATGGCAAGAGAGATAATGATACTACAGAAGTTAGATCATCCAAATATCATCAAGCTTGAAGGATTAGCCACATCAAGGCTGCAATATAGTCTTTACCTTGTTTTTGATATCATGCAGTCAGATCTAACTAGAATCATCACTCGTCCTGGCCAGAGGCTCACTGAACCACAGGTTTTAATCTCCAATTTCTTGTTCCTATACATGCATATATCTATTTATAATTTCTTGTAACATAACATAAATAAATAACATCCATCTATCAATATTTAGAATGGATATGAATTAAAAATATATATATATATTTATTTTGGATTTGAATAGAGAACTATTTAATACTATTCAAAGTTCTATTTATATAAATAATTAATTGAATACAAAAATCAATATTTTATAGCATTATTAATCAATTTATAAAATATAATTTTATTAATAAGTTTGTAGATTACTAGTTAAAATATAATATTTAGGTAATATGTCTTAATTAGATTAATTACCAATCAAGCATAATCTAGTTAGTTTATTCACTTTCTTTTACACTTTATTTGTGTAGGAGGGAATTGAGACGAAAACAAAGGAAATTGATATGTATTTAACTAAAATACAGGAATTTTTTTTTTCATTTTCTCCAACTTCTTTCAAAAATAAATAAAAGTCTCAACATTAGAGTTTCAGGTTCGAGTTTTCCATCCAACAATATAATGGGAGTTTTCATCAATTTATTAAGAATCTTGACAAGGGAGAATTGTATCTCTATTAACCTAAAAAAACAAAATTGAGATGGATTATGGATACCAAAGAATTCTTAAATTGGTTTAGATAAGAAAAGAGTAATTTCTGCAAGATTTGAGATGAATACCATAAAATTCTTAAATTGTTTTAGATAAGAAATGGGTAATTTCCGCAAATATCTTATTACTAACTCGACCACTGATCTGCTAACCCAGTAACTGATTTGAGTGAATTTGAAACAACAGGTTAAATGCTATATGCATCAACTACTTTCAGGTTTGCAACATTGCCATGAGAGGGGAATTTTACACAGAGACATAAAAGCATCAAACTTATTAATAGACAGAAATGGAATGCTAAAGATTGCTGATTTTGGGTTAGCAAATTTCTTCATTCCAAAACCAAAAAAACCTCTTACAAGCAGAGTAGTAACACTATGGTATAGAGCTCCAGAATTGCTATTAGGATCTACAGATTATGGAGTTGGAATTGATCTATGGAGTGCTGGATGTTTATTAGCTGAAATGTTCATTGGCAGACCAATTATGCCTGGAAGAACAGAAGTTGAACAACTTCATAAAATTTTTAAGCTTTGTGGTTCACCACCTGAAGATTATTGGAAAATTATGAGATTATCAACAAGTTTTAGACCTCCACAACATTATAAACCAAGTTTTCAAGATGCTTTCAGGAATTTTCCTGAATCTTCTTTCTCTCTTTTGACTACTCTTCTTGATCTTAATCCAGCTTATCGTGGCTCTGCTGCTTCTGCTCTTGAAAGTCATGTAAGTATTATTAAAATATTATTTTTCTCAAATTTTACATATTGAATATAATTAAAACTATATATGTGTGTGTGTTAAATTTGGAAATTAAATTATTGAATAATATAAAAATTCAAGAATTAAAAGTGTAATTAAATTTGGAAATTCCAAGGATTAAAAATGTAGCCTATGTTAACATATAATGTTACAAAATAAAAGTGTAATGAACAATTTATAATTTCACAGTGAAGGTCTAAATTATAAATTAAGCCATTAATGAATTATTTTTTTCTATTTTATAAATTTGGCTCCATATTCGAATTTGACTTCAAGGCTTTTAAGTTTTAGAAATAGTTTCAGTATCATCAAACAAAACCAACATGATTAATTTTTAAATAATAAAATAAAAATATATTGTATGTGCGTAATTTCACATTATTTTGTGTATTAAAGTCTAATTTATTATAAGTACAATAACCAATATCAATACTTTAACTATATTATATTGACTCCAAAAATTTAGAAAATTTGACATGATATCACTGCTGAAACTCAAATCCATTATATAAATGATTTATATTCTCAGGCAGTCCGGATAAAAGTTACTACATATTATCAAATGTCAACTTTACCCCACTCCAAGGATAATGTTAAACATATAATTATAATCTGTAGGTAATTCATTACCCAACCTAAATGACTCGAGTCATTTTGTGTTGTAAAACCAATTTATTATAAGTTAATGCCTTGACTTTACTCTGACTTTATCTTTACTTTGATTCATAGGGCCAGAGAATTTGACAGTATATTATATAAAATCTAAGAATTTTTTTTTTGTCACAGTTCTTCGGTTCAAGTCCACTGGCATGCGAACTGTCAGGTCTACCAATAATATACAGAGAGGAGGATGAACCAACACAAGCCAATGATAAGAAAAAGTATTTTGTTATTTTCAAATAATTAAGTAAAAAATTATTTTGTGTATAATTAACTTATTAATAAGTACAAATGGTGTTTTTTTTAGGCTTAGTTAATTTTACTGTATTTCTATAATTTCATAAGAATGTGTTTTTTCCATCTTATATAGGCGCAGGAGATCAAAGAAGCAATCCTCTAAAGCAGGTCATAATGGCCATGGGAGGAGAAGTATCAGTGTTCAGCAACCTAAAGAAGATACTGAATCTTCTAAAGAGGCAAGTATTACAAATAATCTTTTTAACGATAAACACGTGAATGTTATTAAAAGTAAGTACTACCATTTAAGACTGCGTAATCAAAAGTTCTCTTACAATAATATTATGGACATTTGACAACATTATTAATATGCTAAAAAAACCATTAATTTGATGTTAATTGTTATAGGTATTTATAGGTATGTACTTTTGTTGATTACAACGACGGATGTACATAGAGACAATGAATACATGTCCTTTTAATTTTTTAGATTTTTTAGAATAAATAAGTTTTTGGTATTTAATAAAATTAATAAAATATTTTTTTATTTTAAAAAATTAATTATTTAATTTTTTATAAAGTAATATTTAGTCCTATTTTCCTTTTTTACTTCCTTTCTTTTTTCTTTATTATCCATTATTTTCTTTTTAATTTTCCTTCATTTCTTTTAATTTTCTTTCTTAATGATATTATTATTTTTAATTGAAATATATAATTCAAAAATTTTATTATTTTTATATTTTTTAAATAAATTTATTTTATAATTATAATATTTTTTTCTAAAATTTTTGCATTCGCCCTTAAATATAAAGGGTCTATTTATAAAATTTCTACATTTGCCCTTAATTAATTATTAGTTTTAATGGCAATTATGAAATGATGTTAAATTATTCCAGTATTTATTGTATTAACTCCAAATATAAAATTAAAGGCTATTACCAACTGCTTATAATAATTTATTTAATCAAATTCTAAATTTTATTAAATAAATTCTAAAAATTTATTGATTGGTTGAAAATGATTAAATTATAGCTGGAGAGATATTCGGAATCGAACACGAGTGGACAAGAAGAAACAGGAAACAACAGTGGAAGTAGCAGTTCAGGAGTTCTAAAACCATTCTCTAGAGAACAACAAATGATGAAGCTCCGGCCAACATTTTCTCCGATAAGGCCATCTCGCCAAAACAGAGCATCATCATCATCAATAAGAACAGAGGCTCATCCAAATGCAGCAAAAAATATCCAAAATTATACCCTTTTACAGGCCTCAATCACAGATATTATCAATCACAACAACAATGGAATTGGAATTGGAGGTGGTGGCAGTGCCATGTCTGGTTATCGCCGCTCTGTTTCTACTTTGGATTTTCGTACTCTTGATCCTGACAAGATAAATAAACTCTTTGGACTTAAAGATATTTAAATTTTTAAGCCACAAAATAATAATAATAATAATAATTACTGTTTTTATGTATTTTGAGTTTATTAGTTAATTACTATTACTTATATGTGTCCTTTATTTTATATATATAATAATAATTATAATTAAAGAGTTGTTTTAGATGTATTATTATTAATAATTGTTTTGTTTTGAATTGAACATTGGAATTTGGCAACAACTAAATTCATAAACAATGAAACATATTTAAGTTAATTTCCATAAATTAATAATATATATTATGTGGTAATTTTTTATGTTCTCAATTTAAATTAATAGGCTAAATAAATAATTTTAATAAATTAATAAAATAATATTTTAAAAAAAAACTTTACATGGCTATATATATATATAATTATATTTATATTATAAATTAATAATTTATCAACATTATATATAATAAATTATGATTCTTTATTAAAATATATTTTTAAAAATTATTTTAACTATAAACAATTATACTCACATATTTTTTTTATCCACTTTATTTAATTCATATTCAATTCATTACATATTTTTCTATTTAATTTATTTAATTCATATTCAATTAATTATATATTTTCTTTTGTTTCATTTCAATTATAATTCATATTCAATTCATCATTTTTTTTTTTTGCATTTAATTCATATTGAATTGATTATAAGATTGATAAATACAATATATATTTTTAAATTGATTAAACATATATTTATTAAATTATAAATACTCTTTTTAAATTAATAAATTATTAATTTATGAATTAAGTAATATTTTTTAATTAGTAAATTTACGAGTTTCAACGATATTAGTTTATAGGAGTTATATTATATATGAAAGTAATTATTTTATTTCTTTAGCTTTGCATTTCTATAATGGCTTTCGTTGTGTGTCTATATATATATATATATATATATATATATATATATATATATATATATATATATATATATATAATTACAGTTTTGGTATTAGAATTTTTTAAAATCTTCTATATTAGTATCTGAATAATTTTTTTAGTCCAATAACTTTCTTAATTTTTAAAAATAATTTCATATAAATTTTTTTAATTTTTTTTAGTTACCAAAATACTGATTTGCAACTCAAAATTCTTTAATGTTGGGAAAAGGATAAGAAATTTTTTTAATAGGATGTTGAATATTAAAACAAGATTTTAAATAGAGTTATAAAGTTGCAAATCAAGAGAGATGAGACTTACAAATCAACACTCTGATACCTGAAAAGGCTAAAAATACTTATATAATACTTATTCCGTCTCACAATATATGTCATAATTACAAAATATATAATTATTACATTTTTTTTAAAACTATTCTAATAATTTTATTTCATTTATTACTTTGATCTCCTTTCACCCAATCCGAATCTTATGTCTCATTTGGTGTTTCATCATCTGTCTCATTTGGTGTCTCATCTTCTGTTTCATATACCTCTATATACGCCACATTATATTTTTTTTTTTAAATATATTGGCAACCAACAGATTTTTATATAAGTGTTTTTAATTTTTTTTAGTCACAAAAATACTGATTTGCAACTCAAAATTCTTTAATATTGGGAAAAGGATAAGAATTTTTTTTTATAGGACGTTGAATACTAAAACAAGATTTTAAATAGAATTAGAAAGTTGCAAATCAAGAGAGATGAGAATTCTAAATCAACACTCTGATACTTGAAAAGGCTAAAAACACTTATATGATATTTTTTTCGTCTCAAAATAAATGTCATAATTATAAAACATATAATTATTAAGAATTTTTTTTTAGACTATTCTAATATTTTTAATTTATTTATTAATTTAATTCATTTATTACTTTGATCTCCTTTCACCCAATCCGAATCATCTATCTCATTTAGTATCCTATTCTCTATCTCATTTGGTGTCTCAACTCCTGTTTCATATACCTCTAAATGGGCCACATCGTCTTTTTTTCAAAATATTTTAGCAGCCAACACTTTTTCATTAAAGATATGGTACATATAGAGTTGCATGAGATAGGAGATAAGATACTAAATGGGACAGAGGATCTGAATTGCCTTTCACCTTCCTCATCTCTCATATTTTATATTTCTTAATTAATTTTTATATTTTTGACACATTTTAAATGAGAGTATTATTGTAAAATTAAGATAAAATGTAATATGAATTATAAAATAAGATAATTAAATTTGGACATATTAAAAAGAAAATTAAAATATTTATTATGAGGAGAAATGAGTGTTATTTTTAAAAGTTGAAAAACTTGTTGGATAAAAAAAAAATTATACAAATACCAAAATAGTTGATTTTAAAAAGTTCGGACACTAATAATATAATTTTTTCACATATGTATTTGAATCACAATCAATGTTTCTACAAAGAAAATTCTTGTTTCAAAAATTATTTATATCTAATGAACCTCGCTGTATAAATGAGATTCACCTCATGCATTGAGAAACATATACATTTGATATAAACAAGTTTATGTCACACCCCAACTCCAGTTGTGCGACGGTCCTAGGGTTAGGGTAGGCTTAAGGCCACCATAAACTCGTAGAACTCACAAATCATAAATCTTATCAACATCAAATAAATTACAACATCATATTTTTACCATACATCTGTCATGTCCATACATATAATTAAAATCAATTATATCTTTCTATTATCATTTCATATTTTTCTTTTATTCCTTAATGATCAAAAGAGACATCTCACATTACTGAGGAACAAGAGTACCCAAAAAGGTAACAATCATACATCAAAATATTCTAATATCCTCAAAAGACTAACTACGGAGCTCTAGAGTGTACTCCAATACATATTGTATCATAATACCATTAATTTAAATATACAAAATATCTCAAGATCATTACAATGAAGCTTCTTGGAATAATCAAGTCAAGAAGC
>CANXYC011529912.1:0-41277 GCA_948193065.1 Aleurites moluccanus | reverse complement strand
ATGTTGGACCTGTCAGACAACCAAATCACTGGGGTTGTACCTCATTGGATTTGGAAAGTTGGTAATGGGTCTCTTCGCCATCTGAATCTTTCTCATAATCTCTTGGATGGCCTGGAACAACCTTATTCTATTCCAAATCTTTATTTCTTGGACCTACATTGCAACCGGCTCAAAGGGAGAATTCCAATTCTTCCACAATCGGTTAGTTATGTGGATTATTCGAGCAATAATTTTTCTGTTATACCAGATGACATTGGTACTAACCTCTCTCAGGCTATTTTTTTCTCCCTTTCGAACAATAGCCTTGCTGGTGTTATTCCCATTTCGATATGCAATGCCACTAGTCTTCAAGTTCTTGACTTGTCTAACAATGGTTTGAATGGCACAGTACCAGCCTGTTTAATTGAGAGGAGTGAGAATCTTGGCATTCTCAATTTAAGGAGAAACCACTTAAGTGGTAATGTTCCTGACAACTTCACAGGAAATTGCAAACTGGAAACTCTAGATCTGAGTGGAAACCTATTGGAGGGGCATGTACCGCAATCTCTTATCAATTGCACCATGTTAGAGGTTTTAGACCTTGGAAATAATAAATTCCATGATAGGTTCCCTTGTCTTTTGATGAACATTTCCAATTTGCGAGTCCTTGTTCTGCGGGATAACATGTTTTATGGGAATCTAACATCATGTCAAAAGAATGCTGTCAAATGGGAAAGGCTTCAAATTGTTGACATAGCATCCAACAATTTTAGTGGTCCATTACCAAATGAGATCTTCACTAAATGGAAGGCAATGATGGGAGATGGAAATGAACCACATGATCACCTCAAATTCGAGTTCCTGCGGCTTGGTCCTTTATATTATCAAGATTCAGTAACGGTTACCAGCAAAGGCCTTGAAATGAACCTGGTGAAGATTCTAACAATCTTCACATCCATTGACGTCTCCAAAAACAACTTTGTAGGGCAAATACCGGAAAGATTAGGACAACTCAATGCACTCTATGTTCTCAACTTGTCGCACAATGCTCTGGTTGGCCAAATTCCATCATCTTTAGGCAACATCTCCCAACTCGAGTCCTTGGACCTTTCAGCTAACAAACTCGGGGGAAAAATTCCTCAGCAGCTTGCATACCTGACATTTCTTTCTGTCTTGAACCTCTCAAACAACATGCTATTCGGAAGGATTCCTACAAGTACTCAACTCCAATCATTTTTAGCAGATTCCTATGCGGGTAATTCAGGATTATGTGGTGCTCCTTTGCCAGAAAAGTGCCCAGATACCAGTGCATCACCAACTGCAGGGCAACAAAATCCAAGAAATGAATTTGATTGGCAGTTCATAGTCCCTGGACTGGGATTCGGGCTAGGAGCAGGAGCTGTTGTTGCGCCCTTAATGTTGTCGAAGAAAATAAATAAATGGTGTGACAGTCGCGTAGATAAAATTCTTATGGTGCTACTTCCAGTGTTGGGATTGATGTATTACACAAGTAATGATTGGAGGATTGCAACTGAGGAAACTTTTGAAGAAGATGCCACTGATGTTGATGATAATGATATTGATGAAGAGGAATATGATTTTGGAGGAAGGTATTGTGTGTTCTGTACAAAACTTGATATCACAAGGAAACGGGCAATTCATGACCCAAAATGTACTTGTTATCAGTCACCACCCATATCTTCCTCTACTTCTCCTTCTTCATCTTTATCATCCTCTACTTCATAAATGCTTTTTTTGAGGAAGGGAAGATAAGGCAGCTGATTTTTTTATTTGTAATTTTGTAAATAATACAGAAAATATCAACCCTAAATTAGGTGTGGTGAGAACATAACCTTCACTTTTGCAATTCTTGCTGTGTTGGTTCTAAGAGCAACTTCTTTGTTGAACCGGTAGCTTGGCATGTTTACGCAGGCACTCGTTTAGGAATTTCATCGAACAGCTTATGATCAATTGCATATCCTACTGCAATTTTGTCAAACAAAGTGAACTAAAGTAAAAGTGAAATTTCAGTCTCCGACAAGGGAAATTCAACAACAATAAAAACTGATTCTGAATTCAGCATTTAATATATATACGTTAAGTTAAAGAAGGATGACAGATGAACGCCCAATCGGGGTCTTATTGGTTTGGTTTCATGGGCTGAATTAAAGACATCAACACATCTTTACATGGGATAAAAACGGGCTTGATTGTTTCACATGTTAAAACAAAAGAACCCCATAAGGCTGCGGAGTATTGGGCCTGCTACTTTGGCATCTTATATGGAATCAACTCTCCATCTCGGATTAGCTCTCGGATAAGCTAATTGAAATTTCCCCTTGAGAAGCTATATCTTTTTCCAGCAATTTGGATAAATTTTTGTTTTTCTTTTCCTCGAATATGGAGAAATTGATGAGCGAATCAACAAAGTTTGACAAGATCCAACATCCTGTATTCATTTAGGGAAATTGCAAAATATGAATGCCACATACATAATACAACATAGTTAGCGCCTGCATGGCACAAGAGAGGGATCTCGAACCAAGACATGGCCACCATGTCAAAACTTATGAATTTAGATCTAAAACTGTTATTCTTTGTCAATCTTTTCAACACCTCAATAATGACTAGCTGAGTATTGCTTAAAAAATTTCATAAAAAAAAAAGATTAAGCCACGTTAGTCAACATTTATAACAGATAAATGAAAAGGGAACACATAACAGATTGATTAATTATTGCTAAACTTCGTTTTGCAACTTAGAAAATCTAGATAAATGAAAATGACCTTTCAAATTATCCACCCACATTTTTTTTTCATCTATACATAAAAATTAGCATTTATATACTTTCTCATTATCCTTATTAATCATTAAATTAAGGCATATTGTAATTTAATTTCATAAAATTTTATAAATTTCATATGGATTTCACGTGTGATATAAATGAATATTTCATTTCACACTTAAATTCTAGAATTTATGAAATTATATGTAATTAAAAAAATATTATCAATAAATAAATTTTACTCCCTTCCCAAAATAATAGTCATGTTTCATTTTATATGTAAATTAAGAAATTTAGTTATTTTTTGTTTATTACTCACTTTAATTTTTTTTATCTGTTGTTTAAAATTTTGAACACATATTAAGACACTTATTAATTAGATTAAAAATAACTTATTTAACCTTATATCTTTAATCTTATCTTAAATTAAGTTATTGTATTCTAATTAAATGTTATAAAGATAAATTAGAAAAAAAGTAGATAAATATTAATTTAAAAATTTGAAACGACAATTAAAAATGAAAATAGATAAATTTCTAAAACGAGAGATAAAAAAAATGGAGAGAGTACATTATTTTATCACTTTTTTCCTCAAAATATTCATGCTTAAAGTATTTATATTATACACTTTTCAATATTTTTTTTTTGTTTTTCAATATTTATAATAATTACTCATATTCTTAGTCTAAATTTGTAATTCCAATATACAATAAGTAAAAATGTAATTAATATGTGTGATGATATTGATGTGAATTAATAAAGAGTATATTTGATATTTATCTACTAAATTAACATTTAAAAAAGAAAACATGACTATATTTTAGGACGAACGAAAAAAAAAAAATGTGATTATCTTTTTAGAACAGGGGGAGTTTAATTTAAATTTATTTATAATAAATAAAGGATAAAGTTCAATTTCATCCATCAATATTTTTACTACTATGCTTATGTCTTCTTTATGTTATTATTAAGCAATGGGAAGGAAGTTTCAAATTTAAACCTATTTTCAAGGTTTTTTTTTTATTATTGTGTATTTACTAATTGTTAGTGTAACTGGATTTTTTTTTTAATTGGTAATATTTGAAAAATAATATCCCTTTTTAAAATAACATCATCTTATTATTAAGTTAAGACAGCAATTGGTCACTCTCTTATTGAATTCTTTGATTGAATCCAAATATCCAATTTGAATTTTCAAATTTCATGAATCTTCGTTTGATACTTTGGTGTTTCGTTTTTTAGCCCAAATGTTGAAAGTATAAATGTTTGAGTGATCTTTTTGAATCATAAATTTTGCTTTTAGAGTATTAGTACGGCTTTTAGCTACATAGTGCACCATTAGGAAATATTTTAGAGAAAGAAAACACACACATGTATATTAATTTGTTAAAATAATATTTTATTATTTTTATTTTATTTAGATATTAGGTAATAATTTGGCCTCGAAAAATAAAAATTCTACACCAATTTTAGATAATTTCAAGTATATGAGTAGTTTGTACTCATGACATTTAAATTGAAACTTATTTTCTTAAAAATTATATTATAAACGAACTAAATAGTTGGAAAAATATTGTTTGTTTGTTTAAGGAGCAATTAATTTTTGTCTCTATTCAATGAAAAGATAACACGAACTGGCCTATGAATTAGAAGAAGAAGAGAAATAATATTTATACTTAAACCATATATAATAATAAACTCTAAAATAGTAGATATTTACCTTTATTAATTTCAGAGCACACACTTTTGCTCTCTTCTTCAACTAAAAGAAGTGAGCTATCATAAATTCATAATGCCTCTCTCAATTTAATTATCAATATAAGTAGGACATTTTAGCTTTCATTACACATAATTAAGATATTAGTTTCATAATATTAATAGTAATAGTAATACAAATTTAAATTGCTTAACTAATTAACCTTGACTTACCAATTACAAATGATTGAGCCTCATATATAACACCACCACACAGTATTAGTTAATTAATTAAGTAGCTAATATTTATGAAATGGGTTATTATGAAACATAGTCTCTTCTTGATCACCATCTTGAAAGAAAGAATCTGGCAATGGTAGTGAAGAAGAATCAGAAGTTGATGGTTGCAATCCAACGGGTACATAATCATTTTCAGTACCCAAATATAAAGGTTGTTGTTGCTGTTGCTGTTGAGCAGGAAGAGGAGGAAGTAATAAACCAGGAGGAGGAGGAGAAGTAATGTAATTAATAAGAAAAGGGTCATCATCCATAATATTCATTATAGTTTGGTGAAGTAATATTTGAGTTTTTAAGAACTTAACATAATTAATAGCTTGCTCTAACATAGAAACCGTATCCATTTTACTCCCACCAGGAACAAGACTTTGCAAGATCTTAAACCGATCACTAATACGATGCCTCCTTTCTCTAGCCGCCACGCTTTGAGGATCAGTGGATAATTTGACTCCATTGTTGCCACCTTTGCTTTGCTTCTTGATCTCTTTTGAAGCTGAAGAAGAAAAAGAGGAAGAAGATGAGCTAAGGTTGGCAGTGGAAAAATAATCCATTACCGATCAGTTGATAAATGATAGATAGAGAGGTCGTTGTTCAGGTAAGACTATGCTACGTAATATATATAGGGAGAGAGGGAAAGTGAATCAAGAAGATGATAATGTTATGTCAACTATGTAAATTCTTAAAAGAAAATTAATATAATTTTAAAATTCAAATCCGACCATCAACGTCTAACAATAGCAGGTAACGAGTAAAGGACGTTTCGTGTGACACGAATGAGCTGATCTTTGGCGCAGGATACGGGTGTGTCAACAGTAGTATAAGGGGGGCCTAGGCTAGCTAGCCCACGCTAAGGTATTTACTTTCCCTTTTTTTTAGTGCTCTTGTTTGCTCTAACTTTACTACCCATATACTAACACTTCTCTATGACTATCTGACCCACCATTAGACCCCACCACACTCGAATTACCACAAATCTACTTAACTATATTTTAATTAAGACACTCTTTTCATCAATTTCATATCATTATTTAAATTATTGTGAAAAAATGTATCAACTATATAATTATTCATTAAATATGATATATTTAAATTATTTTTTTTTTATAACAAGTATCTCACATAAACTAGGATCGAACAATAATGTAATCATAGTACCAAAAAAATTCAATAACAAAATCGATGCTGTCTAAAATCATTGTATCATAGTGGATGGAGTCAAAATCCAAGAATCGATGTTGAGGCTTTTTTAATGTACGAATGATGCAAAAAAAATACCTGAGGTTAGACACTGTTTGGTGAAAGAGGTTAATGTCTTATCAGCTCTTCTTTTTGAGTGAATTTTAGAGCAAAGTTATTTTCAACGATTGTATAAGATTCAACCTAATTATTATTAATAATAAAATAAAAAAAAAAAAAAATGATGGATCCTCCTCTACCACTCAAAAGCATCACTGTGATCCCACGAATTAAATTACAACTCGTTCTGTTATCTCCTCAGGAATCGCATCCTACCTAGGCTCCTAGTTGGTTCAATATACACACATTTGTAATTTTATTGTTATACGAAAAATTCTTATTTAATTAGATGATTGATGATTTTTTTTTTTTTTCATAAAACAAAATGTCTCATCATTAAAAAATTTTTATATTATGAAATTAATCAATCTCATATATTAAAAAGATTTATATAAACTCAATTTAAATAAAAACTACTTTTTATTATTATATATCAATCACAATTATTTGAAAATAAATCGATTGGATTTTAGAAATTTACATACTTTAATTAAGTTAATAATTACTAGTTGATGATATTATAATTATATATATAAGAATTTATAAATTAAATTTTTAATATTTATGAAAGATTAATAGATTATTTGTAGATGATCTAATACATAGTTTAATTAATAGATTATTTGTAGATGATCTAATACATAGTTTAATTAAAAAACAGTCAGTAATTGTCAAACAAAAGAAATATTTTTTTGAAAAAAGGGAAAGGGGTGGAGCCATGCTTGACTTACGAAGTTTGAATATAAAATTCTGATTTTTATTTTTTAATATAGAAAAGTTGGTTAAAACCTAAGTTTGCAAAAGACAATGTCTTTGAAAAATGTCATGCAGTAAAATTTTCATCATTCCCATTGGTGACCTTTCAAAATGATGAGTATCAGAACTCAAAGGAATAGACCTATCAGCAAAATTTGCTAGTCAGCGGCTATGTCTCCATAAATATCTCTTTTCAATTTTATGTTCTATTCTTCTATCAAGCCATAGGTTCCAATTCTCAAATGATTCTTCTGTAGTTTTTCATTGTTTTTAGGATAAACGCCAAATTTGTTCCTAAATTTTATACTCAAATTCAATCAGATTTAAAATATCTCTAAATCAATTTAAATCAGAAATTTCATCTTATGAGCAAATAAATTCAATTTGTTTTAGGTGAAGTGAGTAAATTACAATCAGTCAAAATAATAATAAAAGAAAGAGACTACTTTTGTTTGAAGAGAGAAAAAAAAAAGGGTATGAGAAAGAGATCAAGACTCTACCATTGCTTATGTTCAGCTTCTCAACTTGTAGAAAAAAGAACATCGAAATTGGTCGTTTTCTTCTCTAATCTTCACTGTATATGTTCTGGTTGTTTGATTTCACAAATAATACTCTGATTTTTCTCTTCTTTTTTTTTTTTATCTGTTTTAACTTGATATTTGATCTTTGATTTTACAAGTCATAATTCGTATTTCTCTATCTTTTTTGCCGTTTATTTTTTTTTATATAATTATAATAAAAACGGAGGAAACAATAATTGAATTGAGTTAATTAGGTTTTGCATATAGAAAAACAAATAAAATAAAATAAAACGATAAGGTGAATTACAATTTTATAATTTGAGATGAACGAAGAAAATGAGATGATTTTGCAAATTGAAATTATGATTGAGTTGGATTAGCTTAATTTTTGTTGCCATTTGAATGTTTTGGTCATGTGTTTTATATATTTTATATGAAAATCAAAATAAGGCTAAATTGTATATAAAATAAAATTTAAATTTAAATTAATTTAAAAAATAATTTTAAATCTTGTTAGATTTAAATATAAAATTTAGGAGATAAATTAATTATTTTTCTTATATGTAGTCTAATATTATTGTTGCCCGCAACAATCTTGTTTGCGGTATGCAACAATAATTCTCTAATGAATAGATAAATTATTGGGATTTAAATATTTAACTTCTTTTATTATATACTAGTTTTCAATAACTTAACAGTGTGAAACAATACAATCATAATTTAAATAACATTGAACATTAATAAATATAAACTACTAATTAAAGTTGAAGTTAGTTTTAAAATTATAAAATTAAATGTTTGAAATCTAATAAAAAATTTAATTGGATTAAATAAAAGAGTAATGAAAGGAGACAAGGAGAAGCAAATGCACATGTGGCTCCGGAATTCACGTAGGGGGGGGGTGGTTAGAACCCTAATTATTCTTACTTGCACAACTAAAATTACCTGTCCATTCACAAACTGAAGGCAAAGCAAAGCCTTTCCTTCCGTTCTTTGTCATTAAAACACACACATCAGTCAAAAAAAACTTGCAGTATTGATGTTTATGTGACACTGGAAGATTGCATCATTACTGAATTTAACATAAATAAATGAATTAAATAATAAAAAAAAGTCTTGTAGTATAATTTTATTACCAGGCAGAGATTTTGACTTGACTGATTAACAAAACCATATCAAAAGAAGATAAAACTATAACACACACTCTCTCTCCCTCTCTCTATTGAGTACACAGTGCTGGGACAGGAGTTGGTAACCTTTTATATTTTTACCCATTTTCAAACCTCTGCTATTTATTTGGTCCCACCAATACCCAAAACATTACTAATTTGTAAGCGGTTCGTTTGCTATCGGAGACAGGGCTATCATCGAACTTTTATTTTTTCCTTGTTAAGTCAAGTTGCTGTCTAAAAGCTAGATAGACTGAAGAGGAGAGGTCTTTTATTATTATATTTTATTTTATTTACTTTAATATACAATTTTTTTTACTGTTTATGGTTGCATTTTTTTTTACTGTTTACTATGGGTCGAAGTTAAACTAATTAAATTAATTATATCAAATTAAAATTATTGGTTTGATAATTATTTGATTTGATTTTAATTTAAAAATAAATTAAATCGAAAGTATGATTTAATTTACGGTTTAAATATTTTTTTCTTGGTTTTAAATTGAATCAAGTTAAAATTATATATATTAGTTTTAACTATTATTAAAATTAAATATATTTAATTTTATTTTATATACAATCACATATTTTTTAATTTAATATTAATTTAAATTTTTTAAAAAATATCATTTATAAAAATTAACTAAAAATAAATAATAAAAAATTTAATTTTTGAAAAAAAAAAATTTTAATTGTGTTAATTAATGAAATAGATAAATTTTATATTATATATTAAATTATTTTTGAGATTTTTTTATTATTAATTTTTTATTGATATTTTTTTAATTTATAATAAAATAATAATAATTTAATTATAATAATAATTTAATTTGATTAATTTAATTTAGTAACGACTTTTTAAATTAATCAAACTGAATCAATATTATCCTACTATTTATGGTGAAAATCAGAGTAATTGTTATTTCAGTTTTGAGTAATAGAAACTTTATTATGGAAAATTAATTATTCAGTGCACATAATGCACATAGAAATATAATACTTTTTATTCTAATAATAATTACTTAAATTTATAAAAGATAGAATTTACATAATTACGAGAGAATTTATATTATTATCATGTTATCTGATATATTTAATAATTTTCCCATTCTGTCTAATCTTTTTTATGCCTCTCCCCTTTAGTTGATGTTAAAATGTGAAAGAAAATTTGGGGGCTGTTGAACTAATTAATAAGATTTATAATCTCTTGAATGGGGGCTTTGATAAAATATTTAGAATCCTGAAATTGCTTAGAAATGGTAATTTTTATTTTGTTTCACAAAAATTTATTTTTGACTTTGATAGAAAATTCTCCATTTCATCAAAGATATATAATAAATAAACTTTGGATCATGCATGATACCATTCGAGTTGGGATGAAAGTTGAGGTAAAGGAGATGGTTGAGTCTTCAGAATATCCATTCTTTTATTAATTATTAATATTATACAATTTGAGTTAGGAAAACGCAGATATGTTTATTGTGTTTTATATGTAGGGGTATTTAAATTTATTTAAAATAAGTATGTAATAATGTTTTGAAATTTAAAAAATATTAAATAATTTTTTAATATTTAAATAATTAATTTAAAATATTGTTAAAATAAGTATGTAATAATGTTTTGAAATTTAAAAAATATTAAATAATTTTTTAATATTTAAATAATTAATTTAAAATATTGTTAAAATAAGTATGTAATAATATTTTAAAATTTAAAAAATATTAAATAATTTTTTAATTCAAAATATCGTTTTGAAATATAAAAATAGAAAAAAAAATAAACATGATAATTATTATTAAAATAATATTTTCAAAACTCTATTTTCAAATAAAGTTTTTATTTAAACACCATTTTAATCTATATGATTTATAGAAATCTAGACTTGTTTTACTTTTTCCCCAAACAACTTGCGGATAAAAAAAATACTTATTTTTGTTGTTCGATTTTCAACATCAATTAAAATTAAATAATAAAAATATATTTTCTTTCAAAAACTTTTTTGCTTAGTATTTTTTCAGGAAACTTAATAATCTAAATTTTGTAGATATAATTATAATAAATGAAAAGGCATATGACAGCATGTGATGAAATTTCAAAATTAGATTGAAATAATTTTGCAAAATTAAAAATGAATAAAATTTATCTATTTATCTACTTATATAAAAATTTATCTATTTATCTACTTATATATATATATATATTCCGAGGAAGAAACATTCAACTTTACCACATGCTATGTGAAATTGGTCATTGGACCAAAAACAAGGGGCAAACCATTGTTCAAGTTTGGGCCCAATATAAATCTTCCATTTTTTATTATGCTTTTGGGCTAATGAGCCTATGATCTTCAATTTTGTACGACTGAGAAACTCCCTTCGGCACCGTATGGACAAAACCTAGCTTAGGCCTTTGTAAAATTTTTATATTCATTTAATATTGTGTTTGATCTCATCAACTATAATTTTAATTTTTTTTTAAGGTTTAATTACTATGAGATCTTTGTATTTTGACTGATTATATTAAAAAATTCTTGTGTTTTTAAAATTATATTAAAAAATTCATATATTTTAGTTTCGTTAAAATTCGAGATCTTTATGTTAAAAAAATTTTAAATTTTTATGAAAAGTCCATAATATACTTCATTTTTAATATAATTTTTACTCAAATGTCATTTCACTCAACCACACCAAAATTTTCATTTTCACCGTCATCACCACACCACCAAACCACTATAACTCTAATTTGGTATGAACTCAAATATACAAAGAGATTACAATAAGTCAAAACCAACAAGTTGATACCACTAACCAAAAGAGATCATAACAGGGAAGTAGCAATAGAAATCAAGAGCAAAGTAGTACAACATCATCTGAAAAATGATGAAAATTCACAACAAGAAAATGTTGAGACAGGTAAAAATATCCAAAATTCTCAAAACCATGAATCAAATGTTCAAGATCATCAACAACAACAATAAGAAGAAAACAATCAACAATTTCAAAATTCTAAATCTTATGAGGAGCAACAACAATAACAACGACAAGAAAATGTTTGAATCCAAACTACTTCTTAAGAATCTCAAAACAAATTACTAGAAAAATATCAACAACAAAAAAATTAAACAATAACAAAAGAAAAAAACAGTAACAGTATGAAAATTTAATAAAAACTGAAAAATCAACAGAGGACATAAAAACCCAATAAATCCAACGAGAAATAAAACAACAAATTGAAGGAAAATAAAGCAGATAAATTAAATTAATCATAAACTTCAATTAAGCCAACTAAAGCACCAAAAAAAATTCAAGGAAGAACAACCCAGAAACAGAAAACTCAATACACGATATATTCTAGATTCAGAAAAGCTAAGAAATGAGAAAACTGTCTTTGAGTTTCGAAACTCCACCTTCTCTACTTGCCACTTAAATTTATGGTTTTTTTTTTTTTTTTCTTTAGCTTCTTTCTATTTTTATTTCAGATGATAAGGCCATGCCTGCTGTCATCACCGAGTGCAATCCCAAGCTCAATTGAAATCTAGGCAGCAACTTCACATTGTCGTCTTCGTGCCTCATTTTTGGCCATTGTTGTGAATCGCTGTTAGTTCTAAACTACCAATCACCATCAAATTGTGACACTAGACGCAACTAAGCATAGTTTGCACCAATAAATTGCACTAATGTCGGTAAGAGCTTAGACGTCGCTCGTCTTTCTTGTGTTAGCATGTATATGTTTTATTGATTTCCTCTTCTTAAATTTGATATTATTTGTTAGTAAATGGAGTTTTAGATAAAAAGAAAAAGGATGATATTTGTTAGATAAAGATGAAGAAGATATTTCAATATTTCGAAAAAGAAGAAAAAAGAGAGAAAAAAATTAAAGAAATCAAATGGGGAGATGATGGTCAAGCTCCCAACTATGAACCAGAGGAATCTAGAAGGAGATGATTATGAGGAAATCAGAAGTTGGGTATTTTTGGGATTAAAATAAAATATTTAGCAAAAGTTGATTTTTTATTTATTGACTGATGAAAAAATATAAAATTTTTGACTGAAAGACTTAATAGTGTAACGGAACAAAAATACAAAAATTTTTTAATATAATTTTGAAAACACATAAATATTTTAATATAATAGCCCAAATATAGGAATCTCGTAGTAATTAACTTTTTGTTAATTACATAACTTTATATTTATTAAATAATTTTATAGTCCTCAATATAATATTATAAATATTAAATTTACATTTATTTAAATTTATATATCAATAAAAAATATACTTATTTTTTATTTTAAAAAATAATTATAATTAATAATAATTAATAACACTATAACTTATAAAATTATATAGATAACATAGTAAATTAAAATACTTTTTCATTTCATAATAAATGTCTTTTTTTTTTATATTTCAATTTAATTATTATATTTCTTAATATAAATTATATTTTATTTTAATATTATAATAATATCATCATTAAAAAATATATTAAAAATATAAATAATAATTAAAAGATATAAATTGTGAGAGAATTATAAAGATAAAGAAATATTAGAAAAATAAATAAATTAAAGAAATAAATGAATTAGAATGGTTAAATTAGATATATATATATATATTTTTGTGAAACGAAAAGTAAATAAAAAAATAATATAATTGAAGTATATTTAATTACTATAATATAATTAATATAAATATAATAAAATTAATAATTAAATAATATTGATTGGCTGTCTAGAGTGATCCATAATATTCCACATGTTCTTCCACGCGTCATATCCTTCCACTCCTCGCATCTTCTTTGGACGACACGAAACTTCTCTGCACACGTGTTTCCGTTTCACTAAAATCCCAAAGTGCCTGCTTACCCTGTATAAACAAATCTTGGCACGAATAAGCTTCACTCGGTGGATTAAATTCAAAATTTGATCAAAGAAAGAAACTGTCAAATCTAATCTAATACCTTGTTGAAGCCATGGGAGATGAGTTCAGATTGGTTTCACCAGAAATAGACCAAGAAGGAAGGATGCCAAGAAAGTACACAGGCGAAGGTCAAGGAGCTCGCAAGAACATATCGCCACCGCTTGAATGGTACAATGTGCCAGAAGGAACAAAGAGCTTGGCTTTGGTGGTTCAAGACATTGATGCACCTGACCCAGATGGTCCAATTGTACCTTGGACCCATTGGGTTGTGGTAAATATACCACCTGCTGTGAATAGGCTCCCTGAAGGGTTCTCAGGGAAACAAAAAGAAAGAGGTGGTGAATATGTAGGGATTAAGGAAGGAAATAATGATTGGAAGGTTCCCGGATGGCGTGGACCTAAGCTTCCTACTCATGGACATAGGTTCGAGTTCAAGCTCTTTGCTTTGGATGAAGAATTGAATCTTGGAAACAAGGTACATCTGTTAATTAGCTATACACTGAAATGGTATTCCAATTTTCGAATATGAAATCGATGGAATTTAATTAATTATATTATTGCAGGTGACAAAAGAGAAGCTATTGGATGCAATTGAAGGGCATGTACTGGGAGAAGCAGTCTTGATGTGCAAGTTTTGATTTTGATATATAAATTTGTCGGGTGCAATTTAGATATGTTTGTTAATGTAAATATAATCATTTTCTTTTCTTAATGTTATATTTTCATTTCGTTCCATCATCGGCAGTTTCAGTACGTCAAGACTTACTATTTAATATAATTAATCATCAAATCAATAGTTTTGGGAGTGCCTATTGCAGGCCGATATCCGTGGTTCAATAATTCCCAGATGAAAGTAGATATTCAAAATTTTTAATTCCAAGATGAAAATAAAAATGAAAAGTTTTTGAACTCATGATTTGGAGAGACAAAAAACATAAAAATGGTGAAATTATAGCCGAGATTCCAAATGTAAAATATAAATCAGAAATCAAAGGGAAGCTGGATTTTAATGTGTACTAATTCTCTCAATTAATCCAACCAACCATCGAGTCTATACAAAGCTAAATTTGATTTTTCATGAACTCGGAAATTTGGATATGAAACAATTCTTATAGCGAGTTAAAAATGCTGAATTCTATCAAAATTTTTCAGCGAGAAAATTTTTTGTCCAATGTTAGGAGGGCAGGCCTTGTAAGTGCAATGAAGTATTGCTCTTAAAAAAGAAAATGCTGTGCCACCAAGGTTGGAGGAATTCGAGTCATTAGTGGCCATTCTAGGCACAGATGTGTTGGCATCTTGATTTGTTGTTGTAAATGAGGTTTTCTAGTCTTATATCGAGCATTTCTAAGTTCTTTCGAGAATTTATTGGATGCGAATGTAGAGCCATTTCATGGGCTCAGAAACCCTGTTTTGCTTATGTCTGGTACTCGAGAGATGAACGAGTTTCTTTCTCCTCTCTTCCTTTTCTTCTTCTGAGTGTTGTGTGGTCAGTTCTTATGATAGAAACCAACTATTCAGTGGATAAGTGTGATCCTTTAACTGATAACTGATTGCACAAGTTGCTATTTTCAGGGGCTTATACATATTGCCTGAAAATCCCCTAGCCTCTTTTTACTTGCCAAGTTAAATAAAAAATGCAAGTCAGAAATAAACAGGCTGAACTTTCCAATTTATAATAGAACAAATATTGCTATTTGTTTCTTGTTTTATTCAAACAAATAGCAAATATATTTTTTTCTTCCATCTTCGTGACTTGGATATTGCACCTGTACTGTTTCTATGCTCTGTTTTATCTCTTATCTTTCTTGCTAAGATTTTTCAGATCACCTGTCTTGTCTTAATGCTTCAATTATGGTAGGGCTACTTCTACAAATGATGCTTACTTGGCTTCGTCCCTTCCCACCTCGATTATTTGTTTGCACTACGGTTGAAAAAGGAATTTAGCCTAGTAGTAGACTGCTTGACAGCTTGTGAATTGATGTTCTTTTATAACTAGGTTTAAGCTGGAGAAATTGTAAATTGATATGCATCCTGAGAATTGTTTACATTGTCATTGAATGCTGCTCCCTCAAAACTTATTGCCTGACCTGAACAGGTACGTCGTGTCCAGAACTTCCATGAAATGTTGGACAATCTAATTCAAAGCCATTTAGCAATGGCAACGATCCTGTCAGTGTCAACCGAGTGGGAGACCTTTGACTTTGTATTAGGAAGCTTAAGTCCACCTGCAGTGACGCCTTCAACAAGAATTACTCAGGATTGGGAAAGGTTGGATCAGAAACCTGCTGCTTTCTTCTAGCTTATATAACTAAGCGTGGAATATATAAGATTCAGAATGTAGAACTCATTTATATGTATGTATGCGTCATTTGTGTTGCAAATTTTAGTTTCTTGTCTAGAATTTTACTTGTTTAAAAGCTTGAAGATCTACTGATATACCCTTCCCAGTACGAGGAGAAGACCGCTTGTGGTTGTGAGATTTAACTACAAATTAATGCCCCTTCGTTCTCCTCCATCTTCAACCTTGATTTTATCTTATTCCACAACTATTAAGTGCACTGTGTATGACAATTTCTTCTCCAGGGACCATTGAGGGAAACGAAAAAGAAATCATTTCATGTGCTTAATCATCTCTGTTTTTATAGTTTTTGAGAAATTACTGAGGTTTTTTTGGTTGAAAATTGAATAACTTATTTATCAAAGAATTTGTCTTCTACTCTTAGCATTTGGTGTGCATACTTTTTCACAACAATTGTGTATTTACTTGTCCCATTAATATTTCTTGCCTTGAAAGGCTTTACTCTATTATTTTTTTATTTTTTTTATTTTTTTCAATTATAGCTAATATTTTGTTAGATGAATTAATTTTAATTGGTAGTCAAAATTTGGTCAATAAGAGTTGCTAGCAGCATATTTTATCGTTTTAATTTCTTTTGAAATATTTACATCTATAATTAGATTATGGACATAAAATTTCTTTTCTTTTCTTTATTTATTCAAATAAACCATCCTCATACAAATTAAAAAAAAAAAATCTTTTACATTTTCCTTCAGAACAAAAGCAAAAAAATTATGATATGAGAATTGCACGTAGGACACCATGGGCATTTACACAACAAATATACTATAAGCTGATGGTAATACCTCTTGCACCATTACCATAAGGTGATGGTGCAGTATCCTCTCTATATAAAGAAGTATTATAATTATTATAATCATTATTATGATGCCAATTACCATGTTTAGTTGGGTCATATTTTTCTCCATCACCCCAAAGAGCATAAGCTTCCTCTCCATGAACAGCATCATCTCCAATAACAAGTTGTTCTTCAGCCATTCTTAAAGGTATAACCAATCTTATGGCTAAAAGTATTAATGTTGTGGACATTACATTCCATGCTATTATAAATGAAGCAGCAGCCATTTGCTTCAAGAATTGAACCCCTCCGTTTCCACCATAAAATGCACCTCTTGTTTTCCTCTGAAGCACTAGCTCGCATAGTCCTGGCTCTGCTAGAAGTCCTGTTAGGAGTCCGCCCAGTAGCCCCGCTACTGCGTGTGTGTGAAACACACCTAAAGTGTCATCTACCTGTACATAGATATAGCCAAACAATGAACAGTGATGAGTACGAAAATTATGGATATTTAATATTTTCAATATTCAAATGAATTGGTAGTTAAAGCTGCAAGGTTTATCATTGGGTTAGCTATCAAGTAGTAATATTTGAGTATTTGTCTCGTATTATAAGAGGTTAACTAGTAATTAAGCCTTGTGAATCGAATTTGATTTTCTACAGAGTTATGTTCTACCATAAAAAATTAAGTGAAATTTTATTTCTTTTTCATAGAAGTCTTTTTGTTTCTCTATCGTTTTGATAATTCTCAGCCCTCATCTTTGACTTCAATTCTGTTATAAATGGATAAAAATTAGAAAAGTTTTTTTTTTTTTTAGTATTGAAGAGGGAAAATCGATTTTAAATTTATTATTCAAAAGAATATATATATATATATATATATATATATATATATATGTCTTAGTGTATAAAAATTAGAGAAGTTTTGTTGCAATTTTTGTGAAAAGTCACGCACATCAGTTTTATATTGTTAATTGCATTTTGATCTTTTAGATAGATAAGCATTCTATTTTACCAAAGGTCATTAAAATAAAAAGACTTTTTGGCCTCTTTGCCAACCTCTGACGACCCACTCACCATGTCACTACCTTAACCTGCGATGCAACTATTTTGTATTTTCTATATAAAAAAAATATTTTCTATTAAAAAATAAAGAGTTAAAATTGAACAAAGTATGTTAGATTGTAGATATGATTAGATATTGTCTATTATTTATTGATTGAAAGTTTGTTGAGAATTGATTTTTATTGGTCAGAAACATACGAGTGATAAGGACAATACAAAGACTTGCAAATTCTTTGTTTGAAATTAATTTGTCAATACAATGAGAGAGACCATTCCGATGAAGTCAACTTCCACCAAATTAATTATGAGAGGAAATTCTTTTTTCAAAAATTTATTGTTATAATAGTAATAATAAAACTATTCGTGAACAAAGAAATTCATAGTCAGAATTTTATCATTTTACAATAAATATGAATTTTTATATTATATTTTTTTTTCTTTTATATATATTTCAATAATATCTTATATATAGATATTTTTTTTATTATATATCTACTATTTAGAGTACTTATCAAAATAAATGTTAATTAAATAACTGAATAATATCTATTATATTATTAAAAATTGCCTAATATTTTTTTATTTAAGAAATTTTGGTCTGGTACAATGATTCAATGTGATTGTATGCATTAGTTGCATTTTTCTGAAGAGATAACGAAAATATAAGGACCAATCACCAAGAGAAATCAAATAGCTATTAATAATAATTTAAGATTTTCCTTGACAAGTTCTTGAAATTGAAATCCTATTAAATGTGATAAAAGATTTCCCAAAGAGATTAAAGCTAATTAAATACGGGAATAAATGAAAACAAAGACTACGACAACGTATAAACAACAATTACCTTTTGAAGCAGCGTAGACTTTTTGTGAAGCACCATCATAGATACCCATGGAATGCTTCCAGAGAGCATTCCCATTATAATAGCAGCCCAAGATTGAACAAGCCCTGCGAAATTAATAACATCATTAATTCATAATTTCACATATATGATTATATCAATAATTAAAAATTTCTGTGATATTACTCCATTGCTCACCTGCTCCTGGAGTAATGCAAGCGAGTCCTGTCACCATTCCCTGAACAGCTCCGATAACCGATGGCTTGCCAAAAAATGAAACATCTAGACATGTCCATACAAGCAAGCTTGTAGCTGCACTTATGTTGGTATTTAATACTGCAATTGAAGCATCTATATTGGCTGCATATGGTGCTCCACCATTGAATCCCGACCATCCCATCCACAACAACCCAGCTCCGGCAAGCATGAGCAGCACATTATTTGGAGGAAATCTCTCTCTATCACTCTTTAGCCTTGGCCCAACCTGTATGAGACCAAACATTAGATCAAAGTTTTGATATTTGTTAATGTGAGATATTTAATTTTAACACGAACTATATTCAAATCACGAATTCGGTATTTACCCAATAAGCTGCGGTTAACCCTGAAATTCCAGAGGAGAGATGAATAACATAGCCGCCGGAGTAATCAATGACACCCCATTGATAAAGAAAACCACCACCCCAAAGACTAAAAGCACCAACTGTATAAGAAAATATAAGCCACAAAGGAACAAAAGCCATCCAAGCTTTAATATTCATGCGACCAAGAACAGAACCAGCTAACAAAATAAGAGTAATTGCAGCAAAAGTGAATTGAAAATAAACGAGCGTGGCCATAGGATAATAGGGCTCAACAGTTTCCATTTCCCCATTTTCATTTTCATGAATGCTTTCAGGGACTCGAGCTTGGGCAGTAAGGTACTTTTGGCTTAAAGCTGGAGCGCCTTTACCCCAAAAAGGAAGCAGCTCATCGCCAAAAGCCATACGAAAGCATAGAAGAACCCAACAAATAAGGACAGCTGCAAAGGCGTAAAGTGCCATGAAAGCGGAGTTTACAGCCCATTTCTTTTTAACAATACTGGCGTAGAGAATCACAAGGCCTGGCATGCTTTGGATGGCAACGAGAGCTGAAGCTGTCATTTGCCATGCGTTATCTCCTTTGTTTAGCCATGAAGGGACTGCCGCAGTAACCTCTGTGTAGGCTTGTGAGATATTCATGGCTAATATAAAGTTATGATGATAGACCTCTTTTCGGGTTTGAGTTTGAGATTAGCTTATATAGGAATGGAAATGTATTATCAGACATTAGTTAGTCTAATTAAGATGAAGATGCGATGAAGTTGCAAGGCGTGGTCGGTCAAATGCGAGACACATGGAGTGCTTGTGAGAATATTCATGTGTGGACCAGTAAGCCAACATTTGACTCTAACAAAGATTTTAGGAAATGCTACACAAGTGGGAGGGAAAATGCATTGCTAATGCGGTGTCGTACCAGTCAGCATGATTTGGACACAAGCAGCCGTGATTAACCAAAGGGTTAATTTCTCTTAATCTAATAGAAATCAGATTACATATATATATATATAAAAAAAAACGGAGAAGTTATTGAGTGTATTTTGTTTCTTGCAATTACATATGCGTGAGAATTCTTGAATTTATGAGCGATGAATTATATATATAAATGAGAAATATAGCCTGCATAATTTATGAGTGGATTGCATTTAATTTAATGAATAATTTTTAACATATTTATATTAATCTTTAGATTTTAATATGAAAAAATTTTCTTTATTTTTTAGGGATGAATAATTTATCTTTGATTAAACTTGAAAATTTTATTAATTAATAAATAGACAATTATTTATATCAGTTTTAATTTAGTGATCTAAATTATTTTTAAAATTATAAAATTATAAGTTTAAATTTAATTGAAATATAATTAATAAAAAAATTAAACTTATAACATCACCTTGGGTTGTTTTGGGGAAAAAACACGCCCAAACTTGGACTTGGCTGAAATTATTGACTTTTAATTAGAAGAATAGATGCTTTACTACGTATACTCCAACAGGGATGAGGTAAATTTCCGGTATTAAGTAACAATAGTCTAAAAAGGAAGTCTGTTTCTGGCCAGAAATTAGCCTTCATTTGTTTTCTTTTATCTTTGGTTTTTATTATTAATAATCGTATATTTTTTTTTAGATTTGGGTGAATCTCTTTTTCCCTTAATACTTTTACTCTCTCTCTTTTTGGAATTTTTGGTGTTTGAGAGGGAGATTTGTTTCAGCTTTGCAAGCATACATATCCTTGGCTTAGCTTAATTGGCATCCAATATGACGTGGGTGATTGGGTGTTTCTTTCATGTAGCCTTGCCTTGCTAGTAGATCCTTGGCTCATCTTAACTGGTGTTCAAGAAAATCTATTGGTGATTGGGTATTTCTTTGATGTTGAGGTATGCTTGGTAATGGCCACCACTTCCTTTAAGGACGCAACAGGAGATCTGGTTTAACCTACCTGTGACTAAATTTTCCAACCAATTCATAGCACTCTTTGTTGTGCAAAGGTGAATGGAAGTGTCCTTAAAACTCACTGTTGTTTTTTCTTTGCTTTCTGCACCGGAGATCTCTCTCCCAATCAATCACTTCGCTGGCACAAATTTTATTCTTTCAATTTTTAGATTCTATAATGTTACTAATGATATGAAATTTATCTTTGGTAAAAGAAAGTAAGAACTGTCCAATTGGTCTCCTAAAAAAAAAGAAAAAGGTCCAATTGGTGGGTCCAAGGAATGAATTGTACAAATTCTTGCGTTTTGGGCGCACGAGAGTACGACTTAATTGACTTTGGACTCCTATAGATAATATTTTACTCCAATTAATTAGTTGAACTCATCAGCTCGGTGCATGGAAAATTTTCGTCTTATACTTAATATTATAATATATGCTTTTATTTAGTTTATTTAAATCAATAAATAATGAAAAATAAAATTAATAATATTTTTATATTTATTTTTTTTCTTTAAATATTATTATTTTATTAATTTAATGTATATAATAAATATAAGCAAGATTTATTCCTTCATAGAAAATAAGATTGGAGTTTTTAGATTACTCGGAGAAGAAAAAAAAAATGAAGGTGGAGAAAAAATATAATATAAAAATAAAATCTATCATGTTAATTAAATATTTAAAAAAAAAAAATTGAGATTTTATTTTTCGTATACTTAAATTCTTATGAATTAATATTTAAATACTTCTTTCATAAAAAAAAATATTAATTATGTTTTATTTTACGTCAAAATTAAAAAATTTAGTTATTTTTAATTTATTACATTAATTTTATCATTTTTTTTAAATATTATTACTTAAAACATTTCTATTATATACTTTTTAATTTTTTTTTTATTTTGTAATATTTACAATGATTAAATTATTTATTTTAATTGGCTACTATAATATTTTTATATAAAAATATTAAAGAATTATTCTATTAAATTTATAATTTTAATATAAAAAAAGTAAAAATATAATTATATATGTAATAATATTGATATAAATTAATAAATGATATATTTGATAATTAGTTAGACAAATAAAAAAAAATAAGATTATTTTTTTAAACGGAAGAAATATTAAATTTATTAATATTGTTAATATTTATTTAATAAAAGGTGAAACACGAGTACACAGTGGAATTATGAGTGGCATCCTCAAGAATTTTGACCAAATCACAAGCGGGAGCATCTAAAAAATTAAGTCCCATTATACTATTTAATTATATTGCATATATTATCAATTAAAATAAAATTTAGTATATAATTTCATCGAGTACTGTTACAATCACTTTTAAGTTAAATTTAATTGTAATTAATCATAGAACTAAAAATATTTTTACAAAAAAAAAATAACTTTTTTAAATCTCAAATATTATATATGCCAAATTTCTTATACATTCTAGAAAAAAAAATTATACTTTACCAAACAAAAAATTATTGTTTACAACTCAAAACTAATTCAAAAATCTAATAAAGAAAATTTTTAAAATTACCTAACAATAACTAACCCATGCATGTTCTAAGATGGAAAAAGCTAAATGGAGCCCATAATTCACATTAAAAATTGTTATTTATAAAATACTTAAAAACATCACCCGTTAAATTATTATATATAAATTAATTTAAAAAGATAAAAATATATATATAAAAAAAATATCGTTATATTTTCACGGAAAAAAGATAAATAAAAAAAAAATTATTATTTTAATTAGCTTTTCTTTAAGTTTCCATTTACATTCAATTAGTTCTTTAATTTCAAAGTCATTTCTAATTTTGTTTTTAGTTCTATAACGAGTCATTTAACTCGGCAGTTTTAAGATCATATATGCACTTTATTTCAGGCATTTGGTTTGCTGATGACGTTAAAAACCAGACTACTTTTCAAATAAAACAAGAAACCAAAGAAACACTTAATAAATTGTTGTAATTATTAAATATTCATCAGTAATGTAATTGAAATTTACTTGATTGGGTCGGAAACTTGAGGGTGGCAGAGGATTCTTTTTATTTTAAGCAATCCGTATTGCATAAACAATTAATATTACAATTTGTCAACATGATTGGCATTATTCAAATTCAATTTCTTTTGTAGTTGTTGGAAATCAGGAAGATGCTGTTTGAAACTTGGAGGTCTCTGATAGATAATAGAGGCCGCTCGAATAAGAATGCTTGCTGTCAAACCCCATATTTGGAAATTCCCTTGCTCTGATCTAAAATCAAATAGATGACTGGAATACTTCCAATCCATCCATTCCTTTTCCTCACATCGATGATTTTCTTCCTGCATAACAGAACAAAAAAACATAAAAGGTTTGAATTCATGACCTCCTGCATTATATAAAACGAGAGACATTTGATTACTGGATTACTAATCAACGTAGAAGGGGCAGCGAGTACTTTGAGAAACATCTCTAATGGGACATCAAAAATAGCATCAACTTCATCTGTATTTAGTATTGCCTTAAAATCTTGTATCCTTGCAAGTAGACCTACTACAGGAACAACGCTCAGTTGGTGCTGCATGAGAACAACATATATAGGCTTAGGATCATTTGACAGTTCTAGTTTTTCAAAATCCAACAATTGAATCGACAAGTTTTTAGCCGCTAAAGTCATCTATAACACTGGGATTGTAAATTTGAATAAAAAACTTACAGAACTAAGAGCTGAAACAGGTACCTGGGAAATAAAAGGCTCTAATTTGGCAATGACTTGAACGAGATGAGGATCCAAACCAATCTCTTCCATAGCTTCTCTTAATGCTGTTGCAGAATCATCTTGATCTTCCTCTTCCATCTTTCCACCCGGTAAAGCTACATCCCCTGCTTCTGACCATGACATCTAATTAAGTTATTGCAAGTACTAGTAAATATTGTACTAGCTACAACACAACGAATAGGAGAATTATCAGCAAAACTTTTAGCAGTAAGTCAATTTTGTTGTTAAAAACTAACATATGACATTAATATAAAAAATTGACCAGCAACATAAAAAATTGACCCAAATATTGATATATAAATAAATATTTTTTGTGTAATTTTTTTTTTAATAGTGAAAGAAATAAATTATTCATTAGTGAGATTTAAAATTTCTATATATCATTTTTTTTTTATTTGTGAGACAATTATAAATTATATAAATTTTATACAAAAAATATTGTCGACTAAATTTTACTGTAAAATTTCTACAGTTTCAACTTTTGTTGCATTAAGTTTATAATAACAATTTTTATAATTTTTAGGAACAATAATGATTGCGGCTAATTCTAATAATTTTTTGTAATTGATAATAAAAAAATTAATTAAACTAATTATATATATAATTGATGACATAAATGTTGATTATAATGCCACTAGCTCTTTTTATTTATTTATTTATTTATTTATTTATTTATTTTGAAATCAAATGCCACTGGCTAAGCTAATAGCACAGAGATCGAATATTTAGTTACTAGTTTTTGCAAAAGGATAAGGTATTAAATCGTAAAATAAGTACTTTCCCTTTAGAAAATTTCCAAAGAAAGAAAGAAAAAAAAAAAAAAACATATGTTTGATTACCTGGATGAGAAGACAACTTCATAGATCTCTTAGTAAGGATAACACGCAGCTCGCCTTCATAACCCTCAAAAAGACAAACCAGTACAGCCGCTCTCCTCTTCCTCCAATTATCATCTTCTTCTACTTCTTTAGAGTCCATGGCCTCAAGCTTTGAACCAGTAGTAGTGTCACCATACTGTTTTTCCAGCTGGAGCTGCTTCGCCAGTTTTTCTAGAGTTGAACTTGGACTAATGCCATAATTAACATTTTCAATGAAGCACCCTATTTCTCTTTCCATGCACTTAGAGGGCACCGTAAGAGCCACATACAATTTTTTATGTGCGAGACTGACTTTACTGAGAGACATATGGAGAACATATAATCTACATGAGAATCTTCATTTTTTTAATGGATTTTTATCTAATTCTTGATACCAAGTTGCAATTGCATCTTGTAGCTTTCATAATTATGAGTCCCATGAGTCATATCTATGATAAGATATATAAATAGGCATTCGGATAAACAATGAATTAAATTGATTTTAAATTAGTTAATTATAATTTTATCATTTTTTTCATATTATATTTATAAAACAACTTCGTATACGAATGAAATAATCAATTTGCCAAAAAATAAATGAAATTTCCAATTTCTCCTCTTTCATGTACAATCCTAAACAATATGAATTTAACTTATCAATTAATGAACTAATTTAACATATCTAGTATAAGTAAAATAAATTAACAACAAAATAAGTTGTTACATTTGATATTATTATGTAGAACAAAATAAATTTTAATATAATATATTACATGTAATCAAACAAATAGTTAATAACACAATTAATAAATTATACTTGAAATCATATGATTACTCATCCAAGTAGCGAAAGTATACATTAATTCAATTTAAATGAATTGCTCATTAACCCATTTAAGTTCAGAGCTAAAATATTTTAAAAAGAAAAATAAAAAAATTGAATGATTTAATTTAAATTTATCGATATTAAATTACAAGTATCCTCTGCATCTTATGACAGTTTTATTGTAGATGACCTTTAAATTACAAGCCTCTTGTAGTGGAGCATATTAAGTACTCGAATATTTGAATTAGAATTGGATTCTAAAAGCCACAAAAAACGATTGGGAATTTTATGCATTACATTTCATTTACAAGTTGTGGTTTTATGCCATTGTTTAAGAAAACTTATTTGAGAAGTGCCAAAGTTTTTTTTTATTCTAGTATAATGTTAAACCAAACATCCCATAAAAAGGTTAATTTCTTTTCTTTTGAAAGAAAAAATCTTTTGTAATTTTTTGTCAACACAAAATTAACAAAGTATTTCTACTATTGTATCTGAGGTTGCCTTCTACAGTCTAAACAAGAAAAAAAATAATTTGTAAAAAAATAGCTGTCTTTCTCCTTATGTTAAAAAGGGAAAGTTCTCAAGAACGAGAAATTATATGTTATCACTTTAATTTACTAATTTCAACTAAGATTTTTATTCAAATGGCAAATTAATTAATTAATTATTGACATATGACTATTATTTTACAGAAATTTAAAACAAATAGAAATCACGTGAGCCTCTATTTATCTTCCATTTCTTGAGTTGTGTTGAGCATTAAAGACTGGCTTATCGATCATATTCCCATTTATACAATACTTTTTCTCTTTTCACTTTCTTCCTTGAATCGTTTTTGTTGTGTAGAATTTGTGCATCCTATGGAAGATAGAAACCTTGAAGAATCGGTTTTTGGCACCGTTATAGCTTTAAGGATTCCAATTAGAAAAGTGAGAGAGATTGAAATGTGAAGTTGTAAGAATAGAATTATGGGTATATATATATGACGCAAAGAGAACAAGTATCGTATATATATGGGAATATGATAAGCCACTCTTTAAAACTCAATCCAACTATAGAAATGGAAGATAAATAAAGGCTTACGTTATTTCTATTTTTTTTTTAATTTTCTGCAAAATAATAGTCAAATATTCAATTAGTTCGTCACTTTAATTAAAAAATCTTAAATGAAATCACAATCATAACATATAATTTCTCACCGATAACATAAATAAAACACAATTGAAAAATCTTAGTTAATATGTTATAATATCAATAAAAAAGATTAATTTAATTGAAAAGAGAATTTATTATTATTATTTTGTTATTAGTCATAATTTGATTTTTAAAGTCATTATCTAAGAAATAATTTTAAATATATAAACCGAATATAAGGAGCGTTTTTATTACTTATTAGATTTGTTCAGAAGAGAGAAGATTTACTCTCATTCAATAAGTAATATGTAATAAATTAATATGAGAATCTGATTGCTAAATTATCAGGTTCTATTTTTAAATTTTCAACTTATGTGTTAATTTTATAAGATATGACAAAGTTGTAATTGGCTATGTTTTAAAATTTAGGGTATCAGTGTAACTTGAAGAAGAATATTAAATTCTAAAAAAGCATTAGGATATGTTTTAATACAGTATATTAATATACGGAATTTAAAGAAGAATGATTCGTAATTGTTGAAAAAAATATAAATATAACTATGGAATAATTTCCCTCTTATTAGAGTTTTGAGTCTGCTTTTAGGCAACGTGCAAGGGTGTTGAATTGATGCTATGAACTGAATAAACGCATTGCTCACTGAATATGGACTGGAACCCATTAGAGGTACCATAAGAGCTGGGCGCTGTTTTCTTCGGTAGAACAGAACACAATAAAGAATAAGCCCAATCCACAATTAACTCCATGTATATTTGTTTGGGCTTTCTACAGAAATATCAAAAAAACAAAATAAAAAAAAAGAATATTATATAAATATATTATTTTTTAATTTTTTTTTTTAATTTTACGGTTATTTTTTTTTTCATTTTTATATGTTTGATATATATATAATATATATTTAGTATATGTCATATTTTTTAAAAAATATTTTTAAATATGCAATATTTTTAAAAAAATATTTTTAATTTTTTTTTTCTAATAATAAAAATAAAATATGTTTTATTTTTTTCGATATTATTGAAAAAATCCTAAAAAAAATATAAGTTTTACAGAAATTTTTTTTTTTTAAATTACGATTTTTAATTAAATAATTATATTTATATGGTGAGAAACTAATATGCGTCTTTTACTTTGGATTAATCTGACAAACCTTCGTTTCATAATAATAGCAATGTTAATTTTTGCTAAGTGTTTGATAAAATGATTATTAAATGTGTGATTGATATAAAAGTGTGATTGTCAAATTGCGAATCGCTATAAGCAATTTATAATTGTTTATAGGATTTGCCAATTAAAAAAAAAAATTATTATAATCAAAATTTTTAATTAATCAATTAAATAAAATAAATTATTTTAATTGACGATACTAATATTAATAATCAGTAATTATAAATGTTTAACCCCCAACCAAACATTCCTTAATTCAGATGATAGTAGCTTGTGACTATTCCAAGTTCCAACACCACTCCCCAAATCTCGTTTTCTATATATATTTATTTCATATTTACATATTTTACCTTTTTCACTTTTTATTAATAAACTTTTGATATTTAATCTCATGCTTCTAATAAAATATTCAATCAAAATTAACCAAAGATATACAAAAAAAAAAAAAAAAAACAGATATACCGAAAAAAAAAAAAGTAATCAAAAATTAACACCAAATAAATTAAACATATATCAAAAAGTAAAAAAAATACCAAAATTAACAACAAAAATACTTGAAAGGCAGAAATCTACTCTACTCTCTCTCCATTAATTAAAATTTTGCAAAAAAAAAAAAAAAAAAAAGAAATGTATCAAAATATAAAAGTAAAGAAATATACCAAAAGTTTCATTAACTTGATCTTGGCCAATTAAATTTACGCACTCAAGTTGCCAGTAAATGATCTAATATTTTTAAAGAAAGCGAAATGTTTTTCTTTACAGAAAATTAGACTCAAAAATCTTTATTATTATCATCAACAAATCAATAAAAACCATATTTCACTGAAAAAAGTAGAAAAATAAATGCACCTTTCAAATCTTTTATTCTCATTATTCTATTCTACACAATTACAAGTTCATTTCTCCACACGGCATAATTTTTAAGGCATGATTTTTTATCCCTTGTTTCTTCTGTTTTTTCTTGATATGGAGTTTGATCATATAAAAATTAGAGTATCACAAAAAAAATTTAATAATAATTTTAAAACCCGGTATTTAAATGAGAGACGACGGCTGATGAAGATAATAAAATGATAAAATAGCTCTGTTCACTCGAAAATAGCCTTATTCTATGGGGCTTTTCCTTCATTTGCTGTAAGCGATCTATTTCTTATCGAAAGAGTTATTTTTATTTGAATTATTATATCCACAATCGCTATCATTGTCAATATTGCCACAGTTAAAGCTCAGTAGATAAATCAAAAGCATCTTTTGTCATAAAGAAAAAAGGAGAAAAAAAAATGAACAATTTCAAAACAAAGAGCAAAAAAGAAAAAAAAAAGTTAAATATCGAGAAGAAAAGAAAAAAAACGCAAAAAATTAGAAAGATATCTGAAAAAACAAAGAAAACATAAATATGAAATAAAAAAAAATTTTAAAACCGTATTTTTGCAAATATAAAAGACAAAAAATGAAAAAAAGAAAAGAAAAAGAAAAAGGAGCCTTAAATATGTAAAATTAAAAAATCCGTATCAAGTGTAAATTCCTTTTTTTTTTTTTTGAAGCGGATTTGATATTTTATTTAATAGTTTTATATATTAAGAACTCATCCTGTATATATAGTATGAAAAAACAATGTTCACTCGTGTATAGATTTTGTAGTCTATGATTTTAGAAAATATCTACATTATGTATTTAAAATTTTAAATTATTAAACAAATTATTTTTAAAATAAGAATTTTATATGAAATAATTATTTCATTTTTATTTATTTCATACCATTTATTAATAAAACAATGTATGCGAGTGGGAGTTAAAGAAGTTATTTTTTTTTTAATGGGTGATTGGACTTGGAAGAAACCGCCCCTGCATTTGGCCAAACTAAGATGTGAAAGGTAGAAAAGTGTGGATGACTACAAAATCTTACAAAAACGATGGCTGACAAAAATGGAAAACGTATAAATTAACCGCTGCTGGAATCCTATGGAACGTGGCCAATTTTCCATGCATTTCCTGAAAAAAAATAAATATCAGGAGATGCCGCTGACCCACCAGATTCCAGTGTCCTGGCTACAACTAATTAAAGGCACCCAATTATCTTGTAATTCTACGATTGTTGCAGCCACTGCAATGTTTCAAAATATATACTTTTTATCTTTTATTATTTAATTCAAACTCCAATGATATTTTTTCTTTTTTAAACCCCAATGGTATTTTCATCATCTATACAAGCGTAATAAGCGGATCAAAATCTCTGAATGAAATCTTGTCAAAGATCTAGTTATTCACACTATCCCGGCCTCAGCTATGTACAGTACAGTAATGTGTGTATAATGTCAGCTAATAAATATGCCAACTCATACAATCAATCAGAAGCCTAATCAGAGGACACGTTGGAGTTCACACTTCACCCTATCTCGACCTTCGGACTTTCACATTAATTTATATTCTTATATGTATCATTCTATTATACTCTTTCATGTTTTATTTTCTTTCATAATAAAATGTACCCTAAAAAATATAATAACATGAGCAAACATAATTTCTTTTTAATTTTTCAAGATGAAAAAAGGTTCAAAAAATTCAGCTTTTTAATTTTTTATTTTATTACGCAATATAATGCCCGTTTGACACAGCTTATGTAAAAATATTTTTTTTTTTATGAGAAACTGATTTTAGCTCAGTTTATAATGTTTGGTAAATATCAAAATTAATAAAAATAATTATCTAGATAGCTAAAATTTAACTATTTAGATAAGTTATAAATTGGAGCTTTTCAAAAAAGCTGAATTTTAGATTAAACTCGTAGCTAATTTTAAAAAATTAATAGACAAAAATACCCTTATAAGTTTATAAGCAGTTTTTAAATTATATTTTACCAAACATAAATATACAATTAATTACTTTTAGAAATATCACTTTTATAAAAATAATTTTTATTAATATGAAAATTTATTTTCATAAGCTGTGTTAAAATAGACAATAATATATATTATATGATAAATTATTACACTATTACCGTTATATTCTCGTAATGATAAAATTATAATAAATGAATATAATAAAAATTTATTATATTCTCCATTACATCCAATGAAAATGCGCTTAACTATCTAGGAACACTAACTAGCTAATTATTGTTACTAACTGCATTATACTAAATAAACTAACTACTAATAATTATATATATTTATAATTAAAAATAAAACAAATAAAAAAAATTACTTCTCATGTTTTGTATGTATATTTAATAATGATTTTTTAATGAATATTTTAAGAACACTTATTAAAAATTAAAAGTTCAGATAATATTGAATAAATAAATTTAAAAATAAAATAAATAATATCAATTAGAAATTAGAATGATAGTGATTATAATAAAATATAATTTTATTAAAATTTCTTATTTTTTTTATTCAATTTAATTTTATATTAATTTATTTATATTTTTAATATAATTATTTTATAATTATATTTTATTTAAAATAATTATTCTTAATGAGTGTTATAAGAGTAATTATTAGAAAAATTGATTTAAGAATTAAACAATAAATATTTAAAAATTATCATTTAAGTCTTAATTTTAAGAATAGAATTTAATTAATAAGAAGAAAAACATATTTTCCTACAATTCTGGGATTTTCTCTTTCTTATTTTATTTGAAATTGTTTTCATGTTATTGAAAAAACATAAAGATAAATGTTGTTGCTAAATAGTTGGAAGATACAAAAGTCCAAACATTGTTAGGAGTGAGGGAAATAGGGACATTGATGGTTGTCTTTTGTGGTTGGGTCTTTCCCTAATAATTAGGTTTGGGTCGTGGGGTAACAAACTGACAATTTTAAATTTGATCCATCCGCCGGTGCTACTTAGCCACGTTCAATTACGAGAATGTGGAAGAAACAAAAACTATGTGAATGTGGTAACCTTTTCTATTTATTTTTCATCAAAATTATTCTGAGCAGGGATGACCACATACTCACCCCTCTGATTTGGAGATGGATTTTATAAAATCCAAACTTGATCCGTTTGAGGGCGGGTAGGCAACCGGTTAAAGAAGTATGCCTCTCTTTTTTTCCTTTTTATTTATTCAATTTAAAAAAAAATCTAATTTTAAATTAATTTTTCAATATGTTTTCCTAAATCTTAAATTGTTAATTAAATCTTATTGGATGAATCTATTTCACCATATCAAATTATAAATTAATTAATAATAATTAAATTTATCAAATAATAACATATTTAAGATGAATATAATAATTAATTATTTAAATTATAAGATATATATTATAATTAATATGTTAATGTGTCAAATTATTATTAGTTAATTTATAATGTGAATACAAAAAAAAATTAATAAAAAATCCACAATCTCAATGTTTGCATTTCATCATTTAAGAAGCATAAATTTTTTGACAATATAGTAATTTTAAGAATTAAAATACAACAAAACTTTTTAACACTAATAACATGAAAAAAAAAAGTCATTTTTCTTCGGAGGATATTATTTTGCTTGGAAAATGACTCAAGGGCGTGTCCATATTATAGAGAATGTGTTTAAAGACGCCTCTCTGACTTACAATAACAAAAATAATAATGATAATCATGATGACGTAGTGTTTTGTTTTGTGGTATGTATAACCAACTAAGAAGGTTCATCGTGGTAGTGATCCTATCTCTCATAATTTTTCAAGTCTTGTTATTTTGTTGGAACAGAATTGTTATTCTCTGTTAACTTTCCTTCTTCAGAAAGGACTTTAATTTATTTTTATACTCTGTCTCACCGTATATACATTGAATCTGAGATGTGTACGGATTCGGTTATTTTAGTCATCATATATTCTCACTACTACTAGTTAATTTTTTTTAAAAATTATTCAACATCAACACTATTTTTTGGATAATTTTACTGTTGCAAATTTAACCAATATATTAACTAGTATTAGAGAACCAAAAAAAATTATTTTATTGGAATATGTGGTTAGCCTAACTTGTTAGGCAATCTGTAAAATTCAGAAATATAGTATATAACAATTATCTATTTAAGACACATAAAGTCACATCCTCCAACTAAATATATCATCTTGGGCATATGTATATTATGTACATAATTATCGTATAGGTGGAGGCTTAGTTAACTCACAAAAATATTAATCATCATCCATAAGCATAAGAATAAATAAGGAAATCATACAATATATAAAATCTAAGTAATTATAGAAGTACTAAATACATATACAAGTTATTAATTACAATTTTATATAAAATTAAAGTCGTCCTAAAAAATAAAATAGGATTTAGTCTAATAAAAATTACAAAAAAATTATCCTGAAAAATAAAAAACATGAGTAAACTTTTCAATTCAATAAGATAGTATAAATCAATATAACAATGTCATACAAATATTTATGTTTAGTCTATATGAAATAACTAGTCAGATACCATCAATTATAATCAATTATAATGAACAATAGTCTATGAAATCCAAATTTTTTATACATAAATCTATACATAATAGGGATCTAACTCCTCATTTGACTCTCATAATTTTAAATTAAAAATTATGGTGAGATCAACTCAAATCTGACCATAATTCTCATTCTCTTATTCAAATTTAATATTACAGTGAGATGAACTAAAACATAGCCAACTCTACTCAATACATGAATGTAATTTCTCCATCCGGAATCTACAATATAATATATTCCCTTTCTTCACATCATTAACCACCTTAGCAAAAGGCTTTAATTTGGAATTTGTTTCTAATTATTATTATTATTATGATAAATATTGATTAGGATTCTATATAATCTTACCGTCAAACTATAAGGTATAAGCATTTTCATTTTTTTTTAATGAATTTACTGAGTGGCTAGCAAATAAATATAAATATTGGTTATATTTTGTACTGAATCAGATAAATATTAACTTTAATGTATATGATATTATTAGCTAATTTATTTTTAATTGGGCAAGAGAAATATACTTTAACATCAATTAATATATATATATAGTATCACAAGTCCAGAAAAAACATTTTTTATCAAAATATAACAGAATCTATCTTATATTTTATTACCATTAACCCATTTATTCAGTATAATACTTTTCAATACATGATAGTTTTCACTATAAATTGTGTCCCATTTAGAGTTTCAAATTCTATAGTTCCGTAATAACTCCTCTAGTTGTTAAAATTTCTAGAAAGTGAGTTTTTTTTTATTAATTAGGATTTAATATTTAACATTTAACATTATATATATATAATGAAAATAATTTTTTTTCCTTTATAAATGTTTTATTTTTTTTAAACTGCTGAGTATCCAATTACCATTTACTCTGACTAATTCATATTAAAATTAAATGAAATCCATAAAAAAATAAAATTTATAGTATTTATTTTCTCGGTTGACCAAACTTTTAAAATTTTGTTCAAGAAAAACAAAATTTTCAAATAAATCTACTAAAATTTTCAAAATTTTCATACCGCCACAAGAGACGGTCATTTTATCAAAGAAATTAGTATCCACCAAGAGAAAAAAGGAGACAAGTGATAAAATAATAATTAGAGGACGAAAAAAGAAAAGAAAGGTGGCCTCAATGTCTAATATAATATTGTCATGTGTCGATATGTGTTTCCAAAACATTGACATCAACATATTTTTTGTCTAAAATTTCTTTTTTTTTTTTCTGCTAGAAATACTATATAGATTTGGCTACCAATAAACTCAAATACTGATATTTTTATTACTTAAAAAATGTTTTTTTCCGTAAATTGAATGAGAAAAATGGTTTCCACATAATATCATGTATGGGCACTTTTGTCCTATTCTTGTAATGAAATTAGATATAAATATATACAAGGATCTATTATATCTATACAGTCTGATTGCTAGGATTTTGAAGGTTTAGGTTTCATATCTGACTCTCTTAAATGAGAGTGATATTGGTTTGATTTGATCGATTGTTATTAAATTAAATTAATATTTTTAATTTGAAAATTTTTAAATTAAACTAAATCATTATTATAATTAAATCGTTAATTTTGATTCGGTTTAAATATTTTTAATTTATCAATTTTAAATTAAAAATATTTTTTTATAAATTGTCATTATTTTATTATAAATTTAGAAAAAATACCAATAAAATATCAATAATAAAAAAATTTTAAAAATTATTCAATGTTATACAAATCAAAAGTTGTCTATTCTGTTGATTACCACACTCAAATCTTGTATTTTTTCTTAAAAATTAGATTTATTTATTTATTTTTAGTTAATTTTTATGAATGATTTTTTTAAAATTTTAAATTAATATTAGATTAAAAAAATATATGATTATATATAAAATAAAATCAAATATATTTAATTATAATAATAGTAAAATATATATATAATTTTGGTTTGAAATCAAAGAAAAAAATCCTCAAATTACAAGTCAAATTGAATTTTTGGTTTATTTTATTTTTTAAATTAATAAATTATAAAAATATTTATTTCAATTTAATTTAATTGATTCAATCGATTTAATTTCGACTCTACTCATAGATATGTATATTTATTAATATTTTTTAAATAAATATTCATTGTATACTAACTAAAAAAACAGATTTATTATGTGGGCGATTGCAAATATTTTCTTGAAAAAAACAAGACAAATGTACTGCTTGGCCTAAATTGCCTCCATTGAAGTGGGACCTGCTTAAGTTCGTTTATTACTAAAAAACAAAGACATATGCCCACTATTATATATATATATATATATATATATATATATATTTTTTTTTTTTTATAAGCTTTTAAAATTTTATTAATTTTAAGTAGTTAGTAGAATGATTAAAAAATATTATAAAGTAATAGTTAATATTCTATATTAAATATGAAATTTTAAGAGTTTTCAATTATTTATTTATTTACACAATAATTTTATTTGAATAAATTAAATAAATAAAAAACAAGACAATTAAAAATAAATAAGTAGGATAAAATAATATTTTTAATATATTTTAATTATTTTCATCGTTATGTTCTCCTATAATTTTTTTTTAATAATGATTGATAATGCAAATTTTTTCATTAATATATAAAATAAAAAAATATTATCAAGGAAATCAATTTAAAATATATTATCATATAATGATAATAATAATTTATATAAAATATATAATAATTTTACATTTATATATTTTTAATATAATAAATATCTCATGTATATTAAATATAAAATATTAAATGGATATATATATAATTAGACTCTTTAATCTTAATAGTTAGTGTTTGAAATTAATATTTTCAAAAATATATAAATTTCTAACATATTTTTTCATTTAAAATAATATATATATATATATATATATATATATATATATATATATATAAAAACTTAATTAAAATATTTTTAATGTACGGATTTACGAACTAATATTAAATAATTATTATAACTTTTTGAAACTTAGTTAAATATAATTATATGTACCAAGTAAAATCTATACATTTATTATTAGGATATAAAGTAATAATTAAGGGGTTTAATTACTCTTTGAACTAAATAAAAGGAGATAATAATGAGAAATCATGAAAGAAAAAAAATTCATGCGACAAAAGAAAAAAAGATGCTCATCTTGCAACGATACAATTCACTAACAAAAAATTGAAGGACAGCATTTCTATGCAAATATTGGATATTTCCTCACTGTTCTTGTCATAGTATCCACACACAGTTATTCCTCACTTTCTTGGCACCATCCAAGCAAACCACCTTCATTTCTCTTCTTCTGCTCTTCTTCTTCTTCTTTCATCTCTCACATCATCTAACCAATTTTATTAAATCCCTCAATTCTCCTTCTTTATTAATTATACTTCTACTCTATTGAACCCAATGAAACCAAGACCACGTGAGCAAGTGTGAGCCCTATTGATAAAAGTTGTTGCAGGCCATTCTTGAATATATTATACAGGGCATTATTGCCAATAGAAAACTTGCTGCTACTTTTTTCTTTCTATGGCTACTAATAGTAATTCTACTTCACTTGCCCCTAATTATACTAATCTTCGTAAGGATGATGAGCTTCTAGTTTCCAGCGACCGCAACTTCGCCGTCCACGGTGAGATCATGCTATTAGTTCTAGTTTTATTGTTCACTCTCTTTCTTCTTTTTATTGTCTATCTTTTGTGTAAAAGGCGGTCTAATGAGTCCACTAAGCTCAGTCAATCGGAGGTCGCTTCACCGGTGGATTCCACGGTTGCTACGTTTACGGTTAAGATTAAAGATGGACTAAATCTGATGCCAGCAACACAAGCACCACCATAATACTTGTAGTGCCTAAAATGTTGTTTGGTCATTCTATTTTTATTCTCTCTTTGTTATTAATTAATTCCTTGAAGAAATTGCGCCAATCATTGCTTGCCACATAGCTAAGACTAGTTGAGGATGGAACCATTTTGCAGATTCCAATTGGCCGATCATATAATGACTACCAGAGGGATATAAATCCAGGCAATTAATTACATTTTAATATATTTAATTATGAGTGTAGTATGTTTTCAGGTAATTAATTTTTTTCATGTATATATACAATATATTATCATTAGATGGCTTGAACAATATTTGGATGTAAAAATAGATTTTTTTTTTTATTTTTTTTTTGCTCATAATTTTTTGGGGTTAGTTGTTATATTTTATAATTACAATCATTCTGAAAAGTACTTGTGTAGTTGTTGTTTGTTTGTATTATAGAGATGTCTTGTACCAATAATTTCAAAAGGAAGTTTGAACTCTTATTAGAATATAATAATTGAGAAGTTCATTAGTATAGCATCATAGTTTTTCTTTGATGAAACAGTTCAAAGTTTATATCCAGCTTATAGTCCATTAATATATATATATATATATATATACTATTTCGATACATGGACAATTATTTCTCACACGTCAGACAACAATTATTGAAAACATAACGAATCATTCATGTTGATCCTCTAAAATTATGAAAGCGTGGGGAGATATTTTTTACACTTTAAAACGTAGCTAATGAATATTTTAAGCGTGGGTGTAGACATATTTTCTTGTAGTATAGATCTTCTTCCTTTCTTGGCACATTAGCTCTCTTCTTTCGCATGTTCACGTTTTTGCTCTTTTATTTTTCTTCGTATCTTCTTCTTTTCTTTCTATTAAATTAGGATTCATTCAGACCGATCAATTTTTAGTGTCGGGACTCAATGATTTTTTCCCTTATATTCTTCAATAATATGCTTACTGAAATTAATGATGAACTTTCTTTTGAAGTAAAATTAACACTGGTTAAGTGAATTCCTTATATTTTACTGTTATATATGATTTTTACAATAATAATATTTTGTTATATTATCAATGTTGGATTTGTAATTTAGTAGTTGGAGTGTTATTTTTATCCTGTAAAATAAAATAAAAAAATTATCAATATTAATTAGACTTGTAATTTAGTAATCGAGCATTAATTTAAAGCTATAAGGTAAAAGAATTTTCAATAAAAATTAAAAGAATTGCATATGTGCCTAATTAAATAATTAGTTTCAGTAAAACCCATTTTTATTTTCTCTCTCTCTATAAAAAAATATATTTTTTATTTTCTTTTCTTGAGGTTATTCTGATTTAAATTCTCTCTATTTTTTTTAGCATTTTAAGAGGAATTTTCTTCTAGGAACAAAAATAATTTGTGGCCTTTGGGATTACCAAAAGCTTGAACTGATTTCATTAGCCAAGCATTTTTTTTTTTTTGTAACAATGTATTATCGCTGCGTGCCTTTAGAGATGATTGTAGTGGGCACAGCCGCACAAGTTACTTGATATATTTGGGGTTGTTATTTTTCCCTTCTTTTTCATCATAGATTTTTTTTTTTTTATAAAAAAAATAAGAAATCTTCGTAATTTTAATTTATAATTTCATCATTTCTTGGTAAAACATCAGATCAATAAACTACAACATAAAAACAAGATATTCAAATTTATCCTCTCTAGTTAATTCATGAAGAAAAGGCAAGGTTGAAGAGTAATTTTTTTGATAAGCAAAATAATTATTATTTAATAAAAGAGATCTGTAAAGTTTTGCAGAAAAAAGAGGAACAAAAGCCAAAATGATCTGCTACAATTAAGGAACAAGTAAAGAAAAACCCAAGAACGGATGAAGCTTGGATACTAAACATAAACATCCAAAGAATTAACCAACCCAATACAGAAAAGGAAAAAAACTAGCCAAAATAGAACAAAGAATCCAATAAAGAAGTCAGCAACAAGAACTTCAAAGCCAGAAAAAGAGAACCCAAAAACAAGGATTATGCAATTGCAGCTCAACCAATATAGAGGTCAAGGTACATCCATAGACAAGTTAATTCACTATCTAAGCAGAGCATCAGCTAAGAAACAGAGGCAGAACTTGGGAAATTTAATCGAGCCTTAAGACATTCCTTGAGAAAATATGTCGATTTTGCTGCAACCAGAAATGACAATATAACAATGAAGATAATTGTGCTTCAAACTATATGTTGAAAGAACCATCAAGAAGAGCTGCCTAAAATCTGAGGAGATCACAACAAAATTAGGAGCACACCATGAGATATCACACCAACAAGCTGACCAAGAGAAGACTTCTACTATAGGCAGGGACATAACTATAACTTTACATTTGGGAGCCAAACTGAAAAGCACTAAACCTTGTTATATCAAACTGTAATTTTACATATACTATGTTTCGTAGATATAGATTTAGTGTCAAATCATTTATTTTTAACAGAAAAAAATACATGCCATTAATTTGACAACAGTAGCCCATTTAATAGATTTTTGGAGGGGCACGATAGTCAAACAAAAAAAGAAGAGGCAACGTAGAAGAAGTGAAACAAAAATTGCAGTATATGGTGCGAATGTGCACCTGCTAAAACAAGTTAAACAACAACTTCGTGTATGGGCATTTGGCAAAACAAGGGAAGCAAAGAAAAGAAAAATAACAATTTTTTGTGGGGGTTATTTTTATTGTTAAGGAGGGGCTCATGTAAAAATTAGGGGGATTTATGTGAAAATTAAGGGATATATGCTTGGAGTTTTTTTTTTTTAGGTTTGGGGGCAGTGGTCCCTGTGCCACAATAAGTGGTTCCGCCCCTGACTATAGGAGGAACTAAACCTTTCCGAAAACCAACGCTACAGTTGAAAGAAGATGAGAAGTAGAGCCCACAAACCTGACCCCTTTATGAATATTTGAGTCTTGAACTAAATATTTGCTTCCAAGGAAAAGAAAAAAAAACACCAGCAGTTCAAGTAGCAACAATGAAAACCAAATAAAAGCAACATTTTTTGCAAATTGCTCAAACCAACTAAGTCTCTTGAATCACAAAAAATCCTACTTTTATCTTGAAATCCATTTCGAAACAGCCCTATGTTTTGGCTTACTACTTAAACATCTAGTATTCCAGCACAAAAAGGTCAAGAATATAACGATAAAAAAAAAAAACTCAATATTCAAAATTTAGGAACCAAGAGATGGGGCCACTTTGAATTACAAAGATTCCCACTTGCGTTTTTCTGAGTCCTCTAGATACTTCAATTGCTTAATCATGATATCAGGGTTATTGAGCTTTTAATATTGATTTGGAAAAATTGACCTTAAAAGCTAATTTGTCAAGTTTGTGGAATTCATTTTTATGTTAAATATTTAATATATTTGTATTTAATTATTGTGGTACTTTTTTTCCCGCATTATATTCTTAACAAGGGTCATCATTGAAAGACGCTCCAAGAAGAGAAGCAAGCTGCCATGTAGATTGAACTTCACTTTTCGAGCCAACATAAGGAACAATGGCTAAGTCATTGTGATTATTTATGTTTCTGCTCGTCCATATTAAGAATATCCCCATCAGAGATGGACGAATATCTGCAAAACAAGGGAGGGAGATTAGGGATTTGAACAAACACATTTATCACTAATAATAGTTTCAGCAGTCAGCAGAGGTGTGTTTATCCTCCTATTTTGACACTTTCTTCTTCTGTTATCAAGCAAGCCTTCTTTCCATAGTTTTGAGAGAGGATGGAGCACAAATATAACGGACCTTTTTATTCATTTTGTTATGGACTTTAACAGGCCCATTCTCAATACGTTTCCCATTTGTGACCACCAATGAAAAAGAAAGAAAAGGGTCTTCTGTAAAAACATGCTTAGGTTTAGATTCTAAGAGGCCCAAAGTGGGAACAGGCTCAGAAGATCGAACATCGCAGGTTTAGGGATCGCAATGGACGGGACAGGGCGGGATAACCATCCCAATCCCCATTCCCATCTTAGTGGAGAATCCCTATCATTCCCATTTTCGTTGAGATTATCATTTTCCGCTTAAATTTTATACTACTACATTTATTTATATTTATAAAATTTATAAATAATAATTAAAAATATGATAAAATTTATTTAGAAAATATTAATAAATTCAAACACACAAAATATCAACCAAACATAATTAAAATATAAATATTTTAATATATCAAAAATATTCAGTAATATTTTTTAATAAAATATTAAAAATTCAGCATACATTAAAGTATGAG
>CANXYC011529056.1:0-14240 GCA_948193065.1 Aleurites moluccanus | reverse complement strand
TAGCTAATTTTTTTTTTATCAAATACCATGTGTCACTAATTAAAACAAATCAATTTATTAGTAACTAATATTGATATAGGAAAAAATAATCACTAGAGGACATGTATTTACAGAGAGCCTCATTTTTTTTTTTTTATAAATAAATAACAAAAGATAATAAAGAGGAGTATTCTCCTTTTACTTTCTATCTTTTAAAAACTTCTTTTTATATAATTTATTTTATTTCTCTCAAACAATCAATTGATTTAAGTATTGGAGTTTTTTTTATCGAAATTATCTCTAATTTATTATTTGTCGATTTTATATTATAACTAAATTTTTAGTAATATTACACTTTCATTACAGGTATGAAATAAATTATTTCTCATCAAATATTAATTATACATGATTAAATTGCAGGACAAATAAATTAAAATTAATAAATTTTAATTTAATAATATTAATATTTACTTTAGAGTTATTAATTAGATTATGTAGGAGTTTGAACTTCTAATGTAAAGTAATGAAATTAAAAATGATAATATAAAGGGGAAAAAGAAGTTAAAACCGAAAGAGAGGAGTAAGGTGGTATGTTGTGGGTTAGGTTCACAGCATGTAAATATTATATATGTGATGTCCAATTCAGCAGCCAACATCACAACTATTATTATCCCATCCACCTTATCATTTAACAATAACTTAATATCTATTTCTGTACACTTCATGGATAACAACATTAATGCATTGTCTCTTTCAATATCATCCTTTTTTTTTTTATTCACCTTATAAATAATAAACATCAATCATTTGTATTTGTTCTTTATAAAGAATATTAATAAATTATAAATTATTAGCAAATAATGCATGGTAAGAGTTTTATGGATGCATATGCTATATATTTTAGACTTTTCTTCTTTCTAATTAAAATATTAAATTTAGGTACCTCCAATGAAATACAATTTTGGGAAAAGTTGGTTTGGATATTTTATCATTAGAAACAAAATGAATCATGTGATATTTTTTGTTAGTTCAAGAGGGATAAAAAAAACTTTAACACATTCACTTAATGGCAGATTCACAATATTATAATATTTTTATTTTTATTTTTGTGTAGTATTCTACATTTAAAATTTAAAAAATAAGAAAAATAAAAATTTATATTTATATTTTTGTGTGGTCTAATATACTTAAAAATTAAAAAAATAAAAAAATATTAATATTTATAATATAATATTATAGTATTATAAATTTAAAATATATTTATATTTATATTTGTGTGAGCCACTACACATTAAAAAAAAATACTTTTAAAAAAAAAAATCTTAATTTTTATAATATATTTTTTATTTTTTTATTTTAAGTGTAGTAGACCCATAAACCAAACAAGGTTTTGGGCTATACAACATGAGGTGACTCTCTTCTTTTTCTTCTTCTATTTAATTAATATAATAATATTTATAAAAATTAAATAATAATATAATAATATTTAAAAAAATTATTATCATAAAATTTACTATAAAATAAAACTTAATTAAATTTAAAATAAATTTTAATATTGATTATTGTGAGAAAAATACTATTATTAGAAAAAATATATAGTATTAAAATTAGTATGATATTCGGCTTGACTCGAGCCTTTATTATCCCTAAATTTCATATTTGGAACTCATTAATGAAGGCTAAAACTGGTCTAGAAAATGTTTTAAATAATGGGCCACAGATTTTCTGTAATGGGCCAGCTTCTAGAGAGATGTAGAAACAATCAATTATTTTACATGGACTTGGGCCCTCTTACAGGGAGATTTGATGGTGTAATGAGCCCATGGCATTACATTAAAAGAAATAGTTTAAACGACAATTCGTTTTGTTGGGGTGGGCAAATCGACCAAGGTTTACGTTCTATTTAACAGAACACACCTTCCACTTCCAAGTCAATATGCTTCGCTTGAACAGACTGCCTGATTTTTGTTTGCTAATGTGACAACAGAGAGAGGAACCTCAGTTCCATCTTCGAATAAATTCCCAATGAAAACCCTAATTATTCTAAACCCAATTAGCTTTACAAATTCCCAGTTATCTCCTTCAATTTTTCTCTTTCACTTTCCATCACTTTCTCGAGAAAATAGAAAATTCATTCACATTCACACGAAACCCCTCTGCATTCCCAAACCCACCACCCTCTCTTCCATCAAAGCATCTGCTACCTCTAATTCGGCTAATTACGGTGGTTGGGACGATCTGCGACTCGGTGGTGATTTGGTCAGCTCGGGTGAGTCGACTCGGCTTCGTGATTTTGTTGTTTCTACTGGAATTGATGATAAAAGACATGTCTTTATGTTTCTATTGGGAATTTTCTGCGCTTTTGCTATTTCTAGAGTTAGGGTATCGTCAATTATCGTGTTTCCTGCTTCTGTTTTGATTTTTGCTATCGGCTTTTCACTTGGGTTTTTTCGTGGGGGGAGTTTCAATGAGTTTAATGTTAATGCAAGTAAGAAAAGGGCCAAAGAGGAAATTTTTAGGGTTTATAGTGAGAGATTAAGGAGTTTGGTGTGTTTTTTTGATGGGTTTGATGCTAAAGTTAATGATTTGAAGAATGCTATACAAAGAGCTGTTCATACTAAAGAGATTGAATTGACTGATTTGGAAAACTATATCACTGTCATGGAATCGATACAGTCATCAGCTTTGAATTCTAGAAATGCTGTTGAGGCCACCATTGATAGTGTAGGAAATTCTAGCAGCGTGTTTGTTGAGAACCAGAAACCATCTAGTAGGAAAAAGAAAGAGATTGGAGAAGTTGGGTTTGAAATGTTGCAATTTGTTGGGGGTTTGTTTGGAGAGAAACTGGTTGACTCAAAGCCTAATAAAGTGAAAGATAAAGACAATGTTAAGCAAGGGACTATGCAGGGTTTAGCAAATGATCAAAGTCAAGGCAACAATAAGGATTTAGAAAATGATCAGACTCAAGGAAACAGCTCAACTCTGGTGATGGAAGAGGGAATTCTTAATGCTGTTGATAATGATAAAGGAAATAGGCCTTCCACGTTTCTTCAAGATCTAACAAATAAGTCTGCTTTAGATTGGGACAGTGAAAGAAGAATTAGAATAATTTCAGAAAATGCAAAAAGGAATATGGGGAGTGGGAAGAGATTTAATGATGCTGAAGAGTATTCTTACCAAAGCAGTAGATTGCAGTTTGTGGATGATCATAATGTCTCTTGGAAGATGAGCCAAAATAATGAAACTGAGACATGGAAAACCAGTGACTATCTGCGAGACTCTATGGATTTTAATTTCAGTTTCAAACACATGGAAAGAGAAACTTCCTTCGTACAAGAGCAGATATTGAAGCAATCTAGTGGAGCTTTCAAGTCTTCTCACAGCAGGAAGATTAATGAAGATGAAACTTATCGATCTCAATTCAGAGAAGAGGGGCTGAATGATGATTCCTATTTGGCTGATAATCAATCTGTATTGGAGAGTGAAGTCAGTTCCTCCTCTTCTTCTATGGTTTCAGAGGATGTGGTGTTTGATAGGTACCTTTCAGAAGCTAACAACCTTCTGAAACAAGCTAAGGAATGTATAAGGGGAACACATGATGAAGAGCATGCTGAGATCATATTGTACAAGTCTGCCAAGTTACTCTCTAAAGCCCTAGACATGAAGCCCTTGAGTTTATTAGCAGTTGGCCAATTGGGCAACACATATCTCCTTCATGGGGAACTGAAATTAAAGATAAGTCGTGAATTGAGAACTCTCCTCTCAAGAAGGGACCCCCTATCAGTCAAGAATCGAGTTAGAGTGCTCAAACGTGTAGATGAGCAAGTAACAAACAAAGGTAAAATTGCATCTGCTCTCGTTAATGTGTGTGAAGAATGTGAAGAACTTCTTGTGGAAGCTGGCAGAAAATATAGGCTGGCATTATCTATTGATGGGAACGATGTAAGAGCTCTGTATAATTGGGGCCTTGCTCTGTCTTTTCGTGCTCAATTAATTGCAGATATCGGACCAGTAAGTATTCTCAATGGGCATTATCAGCACTTTGTAGTAGTTATATAAATACTGCTTGATGCTTATTACTGAGGCATTTGGATCAACCTGATTGTGTGATTGTCAATAGAATTAGCATAGTTAGTCAGCTTACTCGTAAGCAATTTAACATTTGATGCTGAATCTCACAAGTTCATTTTGTGTCTTCTTGAATTTTAGGAAGCTGCTTTTGATGCTGACAAAGTGTTCTTGGCTGCAATTGATAAATTTGATGCCATGATGTCAAAAAGCAATGTTTTTGCACCAGATGGTAAGCAAAGTCCATCTTTTGCCCCTTGGCTAAAAGGTCCTGTATGGGATATTGAAAGTAATACAACTGGAAGTTAAGTAGTCCCAGTTTGATTGCATTAAAGAACTGCCACCATCTCTACATCACCACGACCAAATAAACTATTACAGCAATTTAAACTTTGATTGCATTACATTTTATTTTACAACCAAACTTAGAATTGAAATAGCCATTGCATTTCTAATTCCGCTCTACTCTTGATTACTACTATGTATGTTTATCAATTAGATTTTAGTTGGATACAAGGAGGCTCTAGTCTTACCTGTATTGCAATGTACAAGTTGCAAACATCCATAACTTTGAAGTCATTTGAGGACATTTATACGTGATCTTAAGATATGTTCTGGTTTGCAACATTTCCTATATGCTTGATCACAGGTTTTATTTCATGCAGTGCAATATGGTTGTACAAGTAACGATAGAGCACAAAAATTGATTATAACTAAACTGGAACTTTTACATTTATGGATTGCAGCTCTGTTTAGATGGGGTGTGGTGCTGCAGCAAAGATCTCGTTTACGGCCACGGAATGGTAAAGAGAAAATGAAGTTGCTGATGCAAGCGAAACAATTATACGAAGATGCACTTGATATGGACTCTGACAATCTCCAAGTAAGAGAAGCTTTATTGTCATGTGTAGCTGAGCTTAATCACAGGCTCCTTTGATACCACGAGGAAAGAGTTCACTTTCTCATCTGAACAATGAGCACTCCTTCCATTGCATTCCTTGCTTATCCTTCATCATAGGTTCCTTCGATGCTGCTGAATAATTCCTCCAAGGGTTTCTATTCTATCCATTTTTTGTCCACTAGCCATCTTATATCTCACATGTACAGAGAATAATATTGGGGAGAAGAGAATAAAAGAAACAAATCTTACTGTTTTGCTCATCAATTATCGAACCCGTTAAACCAATATTGGCCTTTTAGTTATCTCCCACAACTTTCAGAGTACACTCGACTTCAACCGAGACCTCAGACAATATTTTGTTATTGAAGATTGCTGCTGTTGGTATCTTTGATTAAGAAGGAACGGATTCATGAATAATGAATTATAGCTTTGTAAAAAAATGGTAGGGATATAAAGATGAAGAAAATATTAATGTGTAACTAGAATCACAATGGTGCACTGGTAGACATTATATTTCTATTACATGACTCTGTTTTTGTTCTCTATAACATATGAATAAAGTAATACATGGAGTTCTGATGAGTCATTATTTTCTATCCTAATTTGGCAAATAATCGCTTCCAGCAACTATTGTAATATTTCTTTCAACAAATGAAGCAAATTCAGCATTGATATGGCTAAGCTGAGAGAGATCATAGAGCTGATTGGTGAGCTCTAATTTCAGAAATTCACTATGGCGGCAGCAGAATCTGTATTCTGAACCCTTGTTATATCCTGAGTTTGATTCTCTCAAAATTGCAGTTATAATAGAACAGTACATCACAATGGTGCATAAAAGTATATATTCTCAAAAGAAGAAAGAACAGTAAATTAAATCCTCAAGATAAATAAATGCACGCACGAGCCAAGACTGATGACATGCCTAGAAAATCAGCTGACTCAAGGATATAGAAAGTTGAGGTTCAAGCAAGCTTTCTCAGCGTTTTCTGAAGAAAAGGCAGTTGCTTTCTTGGACCAAAGATAACAGAGCGGCGCCATTCATACTCCCAACTTCTTTAATTTCGCATTGCGTGCTTCATCAAATTTTTACAAATTAAATTGATAAAAGTTTACTCAAATTAATAGAGCTGTCTACTTTTTACCATTAGAATATTGTAGAACTGTTCTATAGTTTAATTTGACCCTTTTTTTAAAAAAAATTTTTTAATGGATACAAGGGAAGAAATAGAGATTACCATCCATGTTTGACTTTTTCTTTTTGAAGGAAAACCTGTATATTCTACAAGATAAGAAAGGCGGCCAAAATTCACCGCAAAAGATATGTAGCTCTGTTTTAATTTAAAACTTTAAACTAAATAAGAATGGCACAAAATGAGAAGAGGAACAGAACAGCAGCACAAACTCCTTTTTTACAATTTCATAATCTGTATATAATAAAAACTGAATTCAAGTGTTGTTTATAAATTTTAACATTTTTAGAAAAATACTAACCTCGTGCAAAACACCAGAGCATGTGACTAGTTAATTTAAAACAAACAATACTCATAAAACTAAAAATTTAGAAAGAAAATCTTTCAATAGAAAAATTGGCTTTCAAAATAGTTTTTCCATTGCCATTTCATTATGTTGGTGGCATGGTTTTGAAATCCTATTACATCATTGACTTCAAACGTTCCCGGAAAACATTCAACATTCCAGCAAAGGTAACAACTCCGACCAAAGTACCATCCTCTTCAACAACCCAAGCATAGCTCACACGATGAGAAAGAGCCTGAATCATTACTGCCACCAAGGAGCTCCATGGAAAGCACACAATTGCATCTGTCCTCCTCGCTACTCTTGTTGAGTGCCCACCTATTCTCCCACTCCTTCCTAATGGCCCCAAACCAAATTCCTCATCTGATGAAGATGAATATGATGAACAAGATGAGGATGATGATGAAAAAATTTCTGATTCTTCTTCCATTAACTCTAGAGCTGAGCCTAAATTCCTCTGTTCTAATCTTTTCTTCACCAACCGAATCAAATCCTCTGGTGGGTCTCGACAATCTATATAAGCCATAAAATCCCCAGCAGATAGTGTTGCAATTGCAGCAGCCACTGACTCATCACAAGAGTTCAATGTATACGGTGAGATCTCACCAATCAACTTGCCATCATTTTCAACAATAGCAACAGATGTTTGCTTGACAAGGGATTGAGAGATTAAGGGTAATGCAGAGTAGGCAGGCTCATCATAGCAGATAGCCAAGCTAGATTCGGTGTCAATTATGTTGAGAACCTCAATGGTGTGATTAGGAGTGGGACAGAAGAGGCCAATGCAGTTGAGAAGGTAGCGAACTATGTCTTCTTGGGTGAGCCAGCAGTACTCACGATTGTTGTGAAGGGTAGAGTTGGAGGACGGTTTATGGATCAGCTTTTTTCTTGTGTAAGGGCTATGAATTGGTATCACAAGGTTTTGTGCACCTTCAAGAATCAGATCTATAGCCTCCAACAAGCTAAAACAAGATAAAGACGAAGCCATTAGATAAGTATCAAAAACAGAAATAGAATGAGATCTGAAAATTCAGATAATTAAACCAGTTTTAATAACTTATCATTAACTATTCTGAAATAAATTGCACAATTAAGCATTTAAATGCGTTTATCAATATAAAATCTAAGAATTAGGAGATATAACGGCCCAAATTACATGCTCAAGCTCAGAGTGTAATTCTGAAAATTATAATCAAAATCAGTTATTATTTCAGACCTAAACTAAACAGACTAAACCGCAAAAAGTACTATTAAAATTCCATGTTTTAGTTCAGAAATCAAAACAATTCAAGCTCAAGCTTAGAGAATGTATAATTTTACAAAAATATAATCAAAATTAGTTTTGATTTCAACCTAAATTAAACAATCTGAATCACAAAAAAAAAAAAAAAAATTAATAAAAAAGTTGAATTAGAATTTTAATCTCAAATCTAATTCATGAAAATTGAAAGAACATCAAAATTTTAAGAGCAATCAGAATTAAAAAAATTACCTTGCATGCGGTTCCAAGTGCCTAACAAGACCAGGAACCTTAGGAACAAGAACAGAGACTGGTTCCTGAAGAGCGCTTCCTGGATTTTTCAAATTCTCTTCTTTACACAAGAAGCAAATTAAATCCACCATACAAACCTTACCAATGCACTTACATTCATTAACATCAACTTTAGATCTCGAACCGTGACGGTAGTGATCACAGCTCCATACACTCAAAAACGGGTCAGCGGATCTTTTGAGAGCGGCCAACGCGTCACCGACGGTTGCAGAAACAGATAGAGACCTCAGCGCAGGCTTTCCAAGACATAGGTCAGATACCGCACGAGCCAATAAACTCACTGCCATGCACAGAAGAAAATATCGCGAGATATTAAAGAAACAGAGAGCTCTGTTCAGAGAACCAGAGAAAAGAAATGTGAGAGAAAGAGACGGTGGTAGTGGTGAAGTTTTGAGGGAGAAATCGATGTTCGTAATTATTTATAGGCCGTGATTTACCGGTTTACCCAGTTATTTTTACGGGATTACGATTTAATATTATATTTTGGTATTTTGCCAGCTGCACCTACTAAAGAATTTTTTTTCTTAAAAAATAAATAAATTATATTTTATGATTTGGGATAAATAAAATTGAAAAAGCAAACTCATATTAATATAAAGAAAATTCTTATCTACACTCTTAATACAGGCAAAAATTTCCCAATCAAACCATTTTTTTTAGTATATAATATTTCAATAACAACTCATTAAAGATAAAAACGACAAAGCAAGTGTGAAAGAGATGAGATTTAATATTTTAAACATTTATTTAATAAATAATAAAGTTTAATTTGAAAACTCATCATTTAATAAATATAAATAGATTGGGTAGTTAATTTATATATTATGATAAATTTTTAATGTTTTCGTAATCGAATCGATTAAAAAATCGATGAAGATAAAAAATTAGAAGTTCGATCGGAATCGAACTGGTTAAATAAAAAAAAATCAATATATATATATATAATTTGACATTTATTATATATATGATAAAAATAAATATAATTTGATATTTTTTATTTTTTATTAAAAATTAAAAAATTAAAAAAAATATGACCTGTTTGAATCGAAAAATTGATTCGATTTGATCAGTTCACCGATTAACCAGTCGATTTTTGGAAGATAAATTTTTAGGGCTGTCGGACCGATTCTTAGTTTGATTCCGAATTTTTTGAGTTTCACTGACTGATCCGATCCGATTTTAACAACCATTTAAATTTTAATTATATGCAACTAATAATTTTAATATTACATGTAAAATATTCTCTATAAAAAGATATTATATAAAAAATATAATAATAAAAATAACTATATATTTCAATTGAATTTTTATTTAATCTTGTAAATTTATATAGATATTAGAACATTTAAGTCAAAATAATATATATATATATTTAATTAGTAGTAATTATTTTCATAATTATATTAATTTTTAATAGCTTTTCATGAGAAAAATAATTTTTTAAATTTAAAAGTTATAAATTCTAATCAGTACAACTGGTGTCACTTATGATTAAAAATCAAATCAAATTGATATTTAATTTGATTAAAATATAAATTAAACTGAAAATATTATTAATAATTTTTTTTTAAAAAAAAAATTGGCTTTATTTCAAATATTATGTTTAACTCAATCATATGTTTAGTCAAACTAAAACATATATATTTTTTAAATTAAACCAAAAATCAGTTGGTCTTAATTAACTAGATAACTTGTTTAATTTATTGGTTATTAATTATCAATTTATTTTGATAATTTCAAATATTAAAACGAGTAAAAATTCATTTTATAATAATTAATAAATTATAAATATATAATAAATAAAAAATTTGAAATTAATTTTTCTTTAATGACAGTTTTTTTATCGGAAAAAAAAAATAAAATTCAAATCAATTATTCAAATAATATACAAATTTTCTATTAAATTATGTGTTATTTGAATAAAGTTCTTGCATTTCATGGTTGGACTTATTTTCTGAAATCGACACTAAAAAATTACGGTCTAGTTTGACACAACTTATGAAAATAGTTTTTCATATGAGAAAAAATTTTATTTTTAAAAGTGATACTTCCAAAAACAATTAATTGTATGTTTGTATTTGGTAAAATATAATATAAAAATTACTTATAAACTCATAAGAATATTTTTGTCCACTAATTTTTTAAAATCAGCTACGCGTTTAATTTAAAATTTAGCTATTTTGAAAAATTTTAATTTCTAATTTATCCAAATAGTTGAATTTTAACTATCCAGACAATTGCTTTTATTAATTTTGATATTTACCAAACATTATAAACTGAGTTAAAATCAATTTTTCACCCAAAAAAATTTTTTTTTCTTTTATAAATTGTGCGAAACGGCCACTGTATAACTTTTAAGTATGAAAGTGGTTACGACCGATTAAAGGTTAAGTACAATTTCATAACATAATAACAAAATTAGTTCTACCTCTCTATTTTTTCATGCATTTATTAACAGTGTATTTCGCTTTTATTTCGTGGGAATGGACACCCAATTATAGGTTTCTTTTATTTCATTATTATTTTTAAAGTTTCAAACAGAAAATTCACTTAATTAAACAAAAATAAAATCTCTCAGTTAGTTTTATATGTGAATATTTTAGTTAAAAAAAAATTCTGAAAATTTAGGATAAAATAATTACACTATTCTCATATAAGTTGTAATTAAAATATATATATATATATATATATATAAATTTCGTATACTTGAATTAACAATACTGCCAATGACACTAGTTATGGATAATTATTTTTGTGTTTTTGAACAGCATGTATATATTTATATATCCCTCATTTATTTTTATAATAAGGATGCTAGAAAAAAAATAGATTTTTAAACCAATAATTATGATGATTAGTGTTTAGGATGGTTCTAGAAACTTGTGGAAATAAATTTTGGTGTCCTTTTCCCAAAATTAAGCAATGGTCGCAAATATATCTGTGTCATTTTCTATTTGTTTGATAGTGATGATCTAAAAATCTTTAAAAAAAAAAGTGAGAGATATTTTTTATATGAGTCTGAATTTGAAGAGTTTCTTGGATCATTAAGAGTAGAAAATAAATATTAAAGTGTTAAATTTAAATTTAATAATGTTTCTTGGATGTTTAAATTAATATTTTATTTTTAAAATTATTAAAAAAAAATCTATTTTAAAAGAATATTATAGTGAAAGAAAGAGTTGAAAAATTACAAAATGAAGTTTAGAATAATGATAGATGTGAATATTTGTTATATATTATGCATGCCAATAGAAAATAAAATTAGTGAGTATATAAATACTTCCTTCTTATTAGTATATAAAAAACTTAAGAAGATGGAGCGGACAATATTTTGAAGTGTCATATTTTTATTGTTATCTTTTATTATTATGTCGTCTATTTCATGTTAGGATGAAATGATTTATTCGGTTAAAATGTGTTAGTGACTGATATATTATGAGTTATGAGTGTCAATTTTCATGTATTATGATATAACTAAATGTGGAAGAGATTTTAATTATTTTTCTAATGAAATTAGCTTAAAATGATGAGTAAAAATTTCATAAAAGGACTTAATTTAGAAGGAGCATCTTAATCAGATATTAATTCCTGAAATTTTTTGTCACAAGACATTATTGGAGTTTTTTTTTTAAACATCCTAAGTTTATTTTTATTCTTTGGAAAATTAAAATTAATTTCGTGCTTGAAATTTAAAAATAAAAATCATATTTATTTCTCATAGGTGGATTTTTGTTCAATATTGATAATTAGGTAAAGAATGTCAAAAAAGTGGGGCATATTACCATGTGGATTGTCGTGGATGCCATCCATAATACTCGTCATTTTGTTCATGTACTCTCAATTCACGACATTGTACGGTCAGAGATTGAGATTTTTTCAAGCGTTAGGTGAGATTTTTAGCTGTCTTGTTTAGTTTAACAATATCAATTAAAATAAAATAATTGAGATGATCAGCTTAGTATAATTAATGTATTTTCAATTGAAAGAGCCTTACTATTTAGGGAGTATTTAAATGTAAATTTTATTTTTTAAAAAAAAATTATCATATCTAATTTAAATTTTTTTTATTTTTAAATTTCAAAACGACATTTTAAATTAATCACTCAAATATTAAAAAATTTATTTAATATTTTTTAAATTTTAAAATAACACTTGATATATTTTCTAAATAAATCTAAATACCCTCTTAATTTAAACTAATTTTCCGATTGAATTTATGAGGTTAGCTCAGCCTTAATGTCAATTGTCAAGACAATTCCCATATGTTGTTATGTGATGAATTTTTTTTCTTTTCTTTATTGAACACGTGATGATGGCTGCATAAAATTAAGTTTTCAGACTTTATTTCATCCTTTATTTTTATTTGCTATTATGACGTAGCGTGTAAGTGTTCAAACAATAGTATAAAATTCAAAATAGAGAACTGAATGTTTTATTAATCAAAAAATTGTCCAACCCTAAAGTCTTACAAGTTATTTATAGATAATAAACTTAAAAAAACTCTAAGAGACTAATTTGATAATATATTCCGAAAAGAAAATAAATCACCAAATCTATATCATAATGAAAATAAAAATATTACATAATAACTGTCTTAAAAAGAAAAAATACACCAACAGATTTTCCTACCTAAATTAAATAAGGGAACAAAAACTGCCAAAATAGATAAAAACATAAAACTGCCAAAATAGAAGCCTAAATATTAAAATTTAACCTAAAAAGGCTATCGGTCGTTTTCCATTAGATTATGGCCGATAAGGGCCAAAATAAGCTGCTCTCAGAAAGCCAAATGGGCCCCGACCCAACTGACCAATAAACTACTTGGGTTTCTGCTTCTGCTTCTTCTTACCTAAGCGGTCCAAGAATTCTAAGGAAACACTCTCCACATCAGTCTCCTTTATTTGGGAAAAACTCGTCCTCGAGTTGGGCTCAGCATCTAGATATAACGGCTCATCAAAATTATGGAAAAGTGACAAATCTGCAACATTAAAAGTGTTGGAAATTCCCATGCTCTTTGGAAGATCTATAACATAGACATTGTCGTTGATCTTCTTGGTGATGGTGAAAGGCCCATATTTCTTTGACTGCAGCTTACTGTATGATCCAACTGGAAACCTTTCGCACCTAAGGAACACCATAACCTGATCTCCAACAGAGAAAACTTGTTCCCTTCTATGCTTGTCAACAACTTTCTTATACTTCTGGTTGGCCTCTTCTAGCTTCTGCTTGACTTCCTTGTGTACTTCAACCACTTGCTTAGCCATATGACCCGCTGCTACACTCTTTCCTGTTTGTTTAGGCAGTTGAACCAAGTCTAAAGTGTGCTGAGGCGCTTTAGTATAAACAACAGAAAATGGAGATTTACTAGTAGCACTGTGGACTGCATTGTTGTATGCAAATTTCTGCCTATGATAAAGCAACGTCCCACTGCTTTGGCTTGTCACCACAAATACTGCGAATCAGATTTCCCAACGTCCTGTTGACCACCTCTGTTTGACCATCAGTTTGGGGATGGGCTGTGCTACTGAAATTCAATGATAAATTAAATAGCTTCCACAAAATCCTCCAAAAATGACCAAGAAACTTGCTATCTCTGTCTGAAGTAATACTCCTGGGTACCCCATGCAAACGGATTATTTCCTTGAAAAATAATCTAGCCACACTTGATGCATCAGATGTCTTTCGACAAGGAATGAAGTGAGCCATCTTAAAAAACCTGTCAACAACAACAAATATAGAATCTGCTCCCCTTTGTGTTCGAGGCAAGCCCAATACAAAATCCATTGACAAATCTTCCCATATATTTTCAGGAACAGACAGGGGCATGTAAAGCCCAGTATTTTTAGACTGGCCCTTGGCAGTTTTACAGACGTAACACTTCTTTACATACTTAGTCACATCTCTAAGTAGTTGAGGCCAATAAAATCTCTCCCGGACTGCAGCAACAGTTTTATCACGTCCCAAATGTGCGGCTAAACCACCGGCATGTAAATTTCGAATCACCTTCTCTCGCAATGATGTTCGAGGAAGGCAAAGTTGATTCCCTCGCATTAGATACCCATTCTGCACAAAGAACTCCTGCATAGGTTGACCAGTTGAACATGTCTCCCAAATCTGCCCAAAATCATCATCACCAACATAACAGTCCTTCAATTGATCAAACCCTAGAATTTCCTGGCTCAAGGTGATTAACAAGCCAGCCCG